>CM022775.1:20154263-20166763 GCA_012411365.1 Ameiurus melas
CACCGCCAGCTGTGTCGCTCTCCGTGTCTGGACCGTCCGAGTTTCAGCCAGAGCAGCACGCTACAGGAACTGCGCACCGAAGACTCTCCGGTCACTCCCACTTCCTCATCACTGGCTCTGCCCACTCCCTCAGTGGGCCACGCCCCTTCAGATCGGGACTACCAGAGCAAAATGGAGTTTGCGCTGAAGCTAGGCTACTCTGGCGAGCAGGTGGAGGCCGTGCTGAGCAAACTGGGACCGAGCGCGCTCACTAACGACGTCCTGGCCGAACTCGTGCGTCTCGGGAATAAAGGAGAAATCGAAGCACAAACGCAGACGCAAACGTCCACCGGATTAACGCCGGCCGGGTTAACGCTAACCCCACGCGGCTCTGGAGCGAAAGATGCCGTGAGTCCTGAGGCTTCACTCGAGGAGGAGACAAACGACACGTACGATAACCTCCGACCCATCGTTATAGACGGATCCAACGTGGCCATGAGGTACAGATTCCACCTGCTGAGTTACACGTACACGGGTTTTGTTGTAGATCGAAGACATTTGGGACTGAGATCAAAAGATGAACAGAGAACAGAGTTCAGAATTGCAGCTTTTATTTCCTGGTATTTATATGTAGGTATGTTAAACAACATAGCTCATAGCACATCTTGTATCAGACCACTCGATTTGTAGGCAAGCAAAAATATTGGAACATGTGACTGACAGGTGGTCCTTGTTCCCCAGGTGTGTCCTGTTAGACTGACTGTTTAAACAATAAATAGGTCTGAACATCTACTCTTGGTTTTAGCGTTCAGTTTCACCTGTGAAGACTGCGTTTGTTGTTAAAAAGGATAAACCAACATGAAGATCAGAGAGATGTCTATGGGAGAACAGCATGAGGGAAAATCAATCAGAAGCATTGCATGGACATTGTGCACGGCCAATACAACAATCTGGAATGTCCTGAAAAAGAGAGAAACCGCTGGTGTACTGAGGAACAGACACAGAACGGGTCGGCCGAGGAAAACTACATCGAGAAACCTCCCGAAACACACAACTACTGAAAGAAGCTGCAGGAAAAACCTGGAGAAGCTTCACGTTTACTTCAAGACTTATCTGTTCCAATACTTTTGCATCTCCCAAATTGTATGGTCTGCTACAAAAGGTTCTGTGTTTTATGTTGTTTAAAACGTCTAGATGTAAACACCAGGAAATAAAAGCTGAAATCCTAAACTCTCGTCTCATCTCCGTCTCAAAACCCAGACGTCTTCAGTGTTCAGCACACACCAATGACCTGACCTCGCTGTTCCAATAGTTTCGGACAGGACTGTACACTTTTCCCTCAGCAGAACAAACACTTCACTGAAGGGGAAAGGACACAGGGAATGAAAGATGCAATTTTGCTTCTGGTAGCAGTTACTTTCCCTTCATGTTGAGTTCATCCAGGAAAATATGCAAACCATACTTTTGTGACCCAATCGAAAACAAGTGGGCGTGGCTGTGGTCTCTAGAAAGTAAAAGCACAGGAATACACTAATAAATAATGAACGTCAGGAAAATAACAAGCCATTTTGCTAGCGTTGAAACTTATGGTAGAGTTTTGATTCCTTGACTGTCATCAATGAGGGTTTAGTCGTATTGAGTGCTAAAAGACGAGACACACCAGCATCCAGCATGGGGCAGGACAGGCGTAGTCCGTGCTAACACACCTATTTCACAAAGCAGTCTATGGATAGTAGACCTGCTGATGGTCGATGATCACGTGTATATCAACATGTGTATCTTTGCATGTGTGTACGAGTAACTTGGCGTATGGGATGTTTTGTAGCCATGGAAACAAAGAGGTTTTCTCATGCCTGGGCATCCAGTTGGCGGTTGACTGGTTCCAGGAGCGAGGACACAAAGACATCACGGTGTTTGTACCGGCGTGGAGGAAAGAGCAGTCCCGACCCGACGCTCCTATAACAGGTCTGTATGTATATAAACGAACGCAGGATTACCGTGTGTGTCGTCATGGTTACATGGTAAAGTGTGTTTCTGTGTGTCGTTAGGAGATATAACATGTGATGCCACCTCTTGTCTCCAGATCAGGAAATCCTGAGGAAGCTGGAGAAAGAAAAAATCCTCGTCTTCACCCCTTCCCGTCGAGTCCAGGGACGACGCGTCGTCTGTTACGATGATCGGTTTATTGTTAAATTGGCGTGCGATTCAGACGGCATCATCGTGTCCAACGACAACTATCGAGATCTGCAGAATGAAAAGCCAGAGTGGAAAAAGTTCATCGAGGAACGGCTTCTCATGTACAGTTTTGTCAATGACAAGTGAGCTACAGCTTTTCTTTCTTTTTTTTTTTTTGTTCTCTTGGCACGTAAATGATAATGTGTCTCATGACATCATTTTAATTTTTTTTTTATTATCTTTTTTTGTAGGTTTATGCCACCGGATGACCCACTAGGCCGACATGGCCCGAGCCTGGAAAACTTTCTCCGCAAGCGGCCTGTCGTCCCAGAGCACAAAAAGCAACCGTGTCCTTATGGTCAGTACAGCAAATGTAGGCAACTGTATACTATCATTACGTTATGTGGATATAGATTGTGTTTTGTAGATTAAAATACACCCGTGTGTAAAAGATCGGACCTTTATTCAATAAATATGAAGATCTGATCTTTATTAGAACATCTGACTTTACCGATTCCTTTTATTTTTGTTCGAATTTTAGGTAAGAAGTGCACGTATGGTCACAAGTGCAAGTACTACCACCCGGAGAGAGCAGCGCAGCCTATCCGATCTGTCGCAGACGAACTCAGAGCCTTTGCCAAGCTGTCTGCCGTCAAGACCATGAGTGAAGGTGCTCTTGTAAAATGTGGCACTTCTGGCACCACTGCAAAAGGGGACTGTTCTGAGGTGAAACGTGTGGCGCCGAAACGTCAGTCGGACCCGAGCATTCGTTCAGTGGGCTGCGAGCAGGAGGAGCGACTCTGCCCGGCTCGGAAAGCCGAAGCTAGTTCGGTTCCATCTTTAGTCACGGCTCTTAGCGTCCCGACCATGCCGCCGACAAAAAGTCACGCAGCCGGGGCGTTGAACACTCGTTCCGCTAGTAGCCCTGTACCGGGGTCACTTCACTTCACACACAGCTCGCTAGAACACGCCGGAAGCATCCAATACCCTCCGATCTTGGTCACCAACAGCCAGGGTGCATCCGTGGCATACAGTGAACCTTTTCCCAAATACGATTCCGTAGTTAGTGACCATGGTTACTACTCAATGCTGAGCGATTTCTCCACCATGAGCTTAGGAAGCATGCAAGACAGCTTCTGTAGCTTAGAACAGCCGGATCCGGTTGGAGTCGGAGGAGGATATCCCGGTCGAGCTTCCAGCATTTGTCCTGAATCTGGACGTAGCCACTCTTCGGACTCGTTCAACTCTTACGGTGGAGAAATGTACTCCATGGAAGGTAGCTTGGATGATGGGATGAAGGTTCCACCATCTGCGCAATCCCAAGTGCAATCCCAAGCACAGTCCCGCTTGCAAGCATTTGCACATGGGTTCCACCACGAGGCTTTGACGAGAGTCCAAAGTTATGGCACGGACGAACCCAAACCGGGACCACGCAAACAATCCTCGGCCCACCTCGTGCCTCACGCGCAGCATCAGGTGGTTGGAGCTCGATCCAGTTGCCCGGGTGACTATCCTCCGCTTCCCCAGAACGTGTTGCCTTCGTCCGGCCCTGCTCAGCCAGGCAGATCCTTGGGAATGACACGAATGGACAGCATTTCAGATTCCCGTCTTTACGAAAGTAACCCCCTCCGGCAGCGTCGGCCCCCTCTCTGTCGAGAGCAACATGCCAGCTGGGATCCTTTGCCGTGTGGGAACGAGCCTTACGGGTACGGCGGTTACGGCTTGGCGGGAGGACTCATGCCTTGTTGCGAACGAGTCATGGTTCGGAGTATGCCAGAAAAGATGGAACAGATTTGGAGGTCGCCATGGGATATGCCATCAGGGCCTCACGGACCGATGGAACCGCAAGAGCGACATCCGATCCCTGAACATCAGTACCAGACTTACCGGAACCTCTGCAATATCTTCCCAGCATACGTAGTCCACTCGGTCATGGAGAAGAATCCTCATATGACGGATCCTCAGCAGCTAGCTGCGGTTATTGTAACGAAACTACGGTCCTGTCATTGAGCAAGTGAAGGAGAAGCAGCACAACGTCTTACCGCAGTATATATATATATTTTTCATTTCTTAACCGGATCTACACAGCCAGTCACTTGAAAGATATATAATTCCTTATCTGTCTACTCTTCTTTTTTTTTCTTCTTTTTTCTACCCTGGTGATCTTTCCGTATCGCAACATAGCTCGCTTGTTTGCATTAGCACCATGATTCAAATTTGCAATGCTACGTCATGTAGCATGATTCTGGGTGGATCCATGTTTGATGACGGGCCTTGTACCAAGGTTAAAGAAATCATCTACTGGAGAACGAAGCAAGTTTGTCGATCGATGAAGGTGTTTAAAGCAATTTAATACTTTATGCTCACGCCTTTTAGCTTTTAATTATGGGTAAATGACAAGAAAAACGCACGTACGAGACAAAGAGGAAAGCAAGACCTGAGTCTACATCACGAAGACCAGCTGTTCGTCTTTTTTTCTGCTGTATTTTCCAGACAATACATTATATCGGCCTCTAGAACACTCTCAGCCCCAAATTCTGTCAGCAGTGATGCGCTTTGCTTTGTCGCATTATATAATATAGCAGGCGTTTTTTATTTTGTTGGATTACCGCCTCGATGATAGTGTCTTATTCTCTGGAAAATACAGTCATATTAACAGTTTCAGTCATTTTGTCTCATAAAGAACATGAATTGTAGTAGTTTTATGTTTAAAAAAAAACCAACAGTTCATTTTAGAATGAAATGTAATAGTTAGGAAAGGAAATTATACTTAAGAAGGAAAAAAAAAAAAAAACAACCTTGTAGGGAAACCCTGATCAGAAACGATTGTGACACGAGTACAATCACTCGCACCAGTGTAAATATCGTGAGCGTGCGATTCTCTGGCGTGTTTTTATGCCTCGTGAAAAGGTGAATACGTGAAATTTTTCCCAAAGGAGCGTGAACTCATGAGTACCTCAAAGCATGAACTTTGACCTTTTTAAACTTTTATGGCCTTACATCGTGTGACCTCACCACAAGTGTGTTAATGTGATATATATATATATATATATATAAATATATATATTTTTCTGACGGTTGTTGAGGTCACCGTGTGTGTTTAGTATTTAAGCACTAGCGGTTATTTAGAGCAATTATTTTCCTGTCTTAGCGATACCACACCGCCGACCTGCCAAAAAAAACAAAACAACAACAACAACCAAAAAAAAAACAACAAAAAATACCCCAACAACAAACAAACGGCTTCCCTATTTCCTCACTCGCACTAAGCCATTTTAAAAGATTCCTTCACGCTGCTTAAGCAAGGCCAAAAAAGATCATCGATGTGTGTTTGAGTGTTACATAAATGCTAGCTAGTAGCTAGCATTATACAGCCTGTTAGATGTGTTTGTTGTGCAGTAACTTTTACGCGGTCTGGAAAATTTCTCCGATCCCATTTGAACGTGTTTACGTAAGTCTTGTTTCGGTAACGGATTAGTATTTGGGCTTGTAAGTCATAAAAGATATGACATTTGTTTCCAAATTTACGTGTTTTAATTGCTGGAAGTATGAAAACACACCGCGGCGGTGATTTATCCGGACGATTTTAACTTTGGCGTGGAAACTGCCGAGCTTGTCCGTCTTGACGTCGTAGACACAGTAGACCCGCTCCCATTGGCTGAAATACCTACGTAGCTTCAAATGAATTCAAATGTCGATTATTTTTTTTTTAGCTACTCAGCTTGCTAAATTAGCTAGCTCACGTTACAGCAAGGGGCTAAACGTAAATCGATTTCTAGCTAACGACGGTAGCCGAGTAGCATCACGTGTATAAAATAACCTAATTAGCTAGCTAGCTGAACGCCGTAACCTGGTCCTGAAACGTCGATTTTGTAACAATGACGTCAAGGAGGACTCGGCTGTTTTAGTGTCCATTTTTTAGCATTTAGAAATGTATTCATTATAGCTTGAACAAGCTACGAATTGATGCATGAGATAAGCTCTACGCTCTGACGCCTTAACTGACTACGCGGCTCGTTAGCCAGTTAAGACGTATTGCGACGTGGCGAAATTTGTGCATTAGCGAAGGGGCGGCGGTCGACGTGTCTCATCAGCAAAATGCTCCTGAAGAGCATCTGTTTTCTGATTGGTGCTGGGAGACAACGCCGTGCTGCCCGTCCTTGTACATTATATTACTATATTAGCGCTGTCTTAGCAGGTTCCTTGAATGTTCCCGACTTGGAGAAGTCTCTCTGCGTCCGGGTGGGAAAAGGACACTTTATTTTGTTGTTGTAGTTTGCTGGGGTTTTGTTTTCATGAGCGCAGGTTACCGCTCGTGGGAAGGTTGCGACACACTGCCTACCTGTTTCTCCCTGTGCGATACACACACACACACGGAACACCAGGCTGTCGTTGGGTTGTTTCTTACATTTGATTGACGGGTCGCTTGCTGCTACTTTATTTCTTTCTTTTTTTTTTAAAATCCTTTCGTGTTCACTTTCCCGACCTTTCCCACATGAAAACAACGTGTGATCGGATACAGTCTGGTGATGCTAGCACTGTGACATGAAAACTTCATCAGCTTTGACCTCTACACAGGTTCCTAGAAAGGTTCCTGGATTCCTGGAGTAGTTTCCTGAAAATATTCGTAGTTTCTGAAATGGTCTAACGTGATGACACGCGGTTCGGGACGTAGCCAAAAAAATTAACGATTTCAGATGTGCAGTATACACCACACCCGTAGATTCCTCAAAAGGAACTCAAAAAGGTTCCTGGAACTAAAGCCAACGCTACACGCTGCAGTTTAAACGCCGTTAAAGTTTCAGTTGTTCCGAATAAATAGTTCATAGGTACCCGGTAATGCTCCTGGGAACCTGTATACAAGTGCCAGAAAGGTTCCTGGATTTCAGAAAAGGTTCCAGCTTCCTGAAAAGCAACACAGATCCACATCCCATGCATCTATCTATTTTAGGAAGTGGGATAAAAGTTCCTGAAAAGGTTCCCGGCTTTAACGATAGTAACAATCGCTAATTCCTATTTGAAATATTTTGACAAATAGCAAAATGAAAATTGAACCCCAGGACGTGTGTTCGTCTTCAGCGTGGTACCGGAGCTACGAAGCTACGAAGGCTAATGGCAAATACGTTCTCATCTACCGTTGAAGTAAATCTAACATTTTATGTCTGCATATTTTATTTCCTGCCGCTTGTGAGATGCTAATTTTCACCTCTTGACACGCAGCAAGTTATCACGCCTCAAATGTGTAGAAACGACCTTTGTTTGTTGATACAAATTGTATCTATTTCTTGATTGTAAAAAAAATTGAGCTGTACAGTATTACATAAATACATATATATATATATAAATATAAATATATAGAGAGTTATATATCTATAAAAAAATTGCTTAGTTTTATTTAAAAGGATTTAAAAAAAAACGACATTAATGCCATAATGTTAGTGACACTATGTGTCACTAGTGTAGCCCATAAAGAAGGCTTGTTTCCTGCCGGGCAAGACATCTATAGACATGGATCTCTCTCTCTCTCTCACTCATTCTCTCTCTCATCCCCATTTTCTCTCTTTCACTCCCGTATTAAAAGATGGCTTATAAGTGGGCGTGGCCAACAACACACGGGCGTGGTTAGCCGATTGATCTCTAATTGTTGGCCCCTTTGAATACGTCAGCTCAAGGCACATTGTAACATCTCGGGGAAAAGAGACACGCCCACTTATAAAAGCCCTGACACACCAAGCCGACGCCGGAGAACCGGCTCCAGGCAAGAACCGTAAAACTGCACCTGCTGTACCTGTATCAGTACCTGTATCAGTACCTGTATCAGTACCTGTATCAGTACCTGTATCAGTACCTGTAGTGGTTTGACCGATTATTTACTGAAGTAGCTAAACAAACGAGCATCGCTGCCGAACTAAAAACAATGTGTTCCTAGGATTAAGCTCAGAAACTACAATCAGGAAAGTTCCTGGGTTCTTGAAACGTACTGAATTCCTGAAAAGTTTCCTGGTTCCTGAAATAGTTCCTGAAAGAAAAGTCCTGGGTAAAAGTTCCTGGGTAAAAGTTCCTGGGTGTTCTAGGGTAGTTATACGAGTTGGATGTGTAGTTTTACCGACTCACGTCTTGTCGCATCACCACCGATACGGAACATAACCTCGGGTCCAGTCGGCTCGGCGTGTCAGAACCCAAAGAGCTGTTCTCACGTAGGAACAGGAAGTAATGTGATTACATCACAGAAGGAGATCTCTCTCTCTCTCTCGCTCTGTCTCTCGCTCTCTCTCTGATGTGTGGATGGGGGTACACACACACACACACACACACACACACACACACACACGGACTGTATGCTACTGTCCAAATATATACATACATATATATATATATACATACACATACATGCATATATATAAATATTATTCCTTTTGTAAATACTGAAACCACTTAGATTTGCACAGTATTAGTGCTTTTTATAAGCATGCGCGCCACACACACACACACACACACACACACACACACACACACACACGCAGAGGTCACCTTGCTAACCCCAGCTAGCTTGGGTTATAAATGTGTAATAAATAATATCAATAAATCACTCTGGACTTTTGCGTGTACTGAAATGTGGATTCGTGCAGAATTCAAATATTTACTGTTTTTTTTTTTGTTAGTTTTTTTAACCACACCCTTTCTCACCTGAGAAGTGCATTATGGGTAATCACAACATGGTTTGGACTATGCTTGGCTGTGAAATGATAAAAACAGTGCACTGTGTAGTGGTTTTGGATGTGAACGTCACCATGACGACGTGAGAGTCGAGTTCTGAGGTAAATGTGAAACTGGGGTTTTTTTTTTTAATGACAACCGATTTGGGACGGAACCCAAATGAAGCAACGGTATGAGAACTCTTACACAAACAGACACATTTTTCTATTGTATTGAGGTCACACACACACACACACACACACACACACACACACACACACACAAAGCATGTGCCGATATTCGGTTCCGTTGAATTTCACAATAACTCAAATCAGTCCGTTTAAAGGTTTCCGTGTTCCTGAAAAGGTTCCTGGATTTAAAAGGTTCCTCCTAAGGTTCCTAAACCTTTAAAAAACATTTCTTGGTTTGGGTTCCTGGTTCCTGTTTAAAAGTTCCTGGGAACATTCTTGGCTTCCTGAACCCCCAGTAAGGTAGACTTGTGTCTGGGAAAAAAAAAATCTTTAAAAGGTTCCTTAGAAGGTTACCAAGTTCCTGAAAAAAGATCCGGAATTCCTGAAAAATGCACTGGGCTTTGGAAAACATTCCACGTGTTAAAAGAGCGTGGGTTCCAAATAAGGTTCCTGAAAAACGTTCCTTAGCCCTTAAAACCAATCCCAGAGGCCTAAAAGATTCCTGAGAATGTTCCTGGGTTCCTGTGCTCACAAAAAGGTTCCTTGGTTTTCCAGAGAAAACAAAATCTGGTGACCCTAAAAAGGCTCCTGAGATGGTTCCCAGGTTCCTGAAAAAAATAAAATAAATCACTCATACAAAAAATCTGGGTTACTAATAAAGTTCCTGAAAAGGTTCCTAAGCTCCTAAAACACATTTATTGATATGTGTCAAATGATTGTTGGTTCCTAAAAAGGTTTCCAAGAACATTCCTGGGTTCCTGAAAAGGTTCCAGGTGTCCCAATAAGGCTCATTGGTTTCTGAAAAAAAAAAAAACCTTAAAAAGGTTCCTGGGTTCATAACAACGTTACTACATTCTTGACAAAGTTCCTGTTGTGTCTTTTTTTTATTATTATTAATATTTATATGGTGTTCATAATATGGTTCTTGAAAAAGTTCCTAACCTTGTAAAACACATATCGAGGTTTGTGAAAATTATCCAGGGTTCCTTTTTTGTTTTTTTTGTTTTTTTCCAGAAACAAAGCCCACAAAGGTTCCTGAAAAAGGTTCTCTAGCTCCTAAAAGGTTATTTGGTCCCCCCCCCCCCCCCAAAAAAAAAAAAAACATTTTGTTTAATCATGTATTCCTAAAGAAACTTGCTGGGTTCATGAAACGGTTCCTGAAACGTTTTCTACTACTCAAATATACTTTTTTGTGATTTATTGTGAAATGAGAATTTAATATCAACACACACACACACTTTATACACACTTGCCTTATAGACTCTATTATCCGCCGTGTGCGTGAATCCAGAACTTTTAACACAGATGTGTGCATTGTGGCGTTCTGAAGTCGGTTCTAGAGTCGCAGCGGTGAATTCTGATTCTAGAACTTAATGAAGAACCCGACTTTTCTCTGAGGATCCTCCGGTCAGTGACGGCTGAGATGTAAACTAAAACCACAATAATGAGATGTGTATTTAAAATTGACCAGCTCTCTCTCTCTCTCTCTCACACACACACACACACACACACACACACACACACACACCCAGTCTCAGGAATGAACAGATATATCATGAACTCCACTGAAGACGTTCCTCTCGATGTTTGCTTTGACAAAACGATGAAATTGCGGTTTGTTTGTTTTTTTTGTGCCGAAGTGAAGCGACCTCTTACCCGTGTCCTCAGAACACCTCTTCTTGGTTTCTTTATTGTAGCGTGTTGCGTTTTGGGTTTAGTTTTTTTGCGCCGTTGCAGGCCGGCTGAGTGGATTTGAACACTTTGAAGTCTCGTGGTGTAACAGCGACATACAGCTATGCGTGTTTGGTTCTGTGTCGAACGAAACACTCGCTTTTGGAAAAAAGAAAGAAAAAAAAAAAAGACAAAGCCCCGCCCCCCCCAAAAAAAGAAAGAACTTTGTAACTCTTTGGGTCTGTAGACTCAAACAAAATGTAAGTCTCAATGACAAAATGTGTTTGTTTTTTCTTCAATAAAGCCAAACCCTGTTGGTTACCTCAGTTTCACCTCGTCCTGTTTTTTTTTTTTTTTACACACTGCTTGTTATACCTCCACACACTAGGGGGCGACATACACGAACATGAACCACGACTCTGTCAATTAGCTCCACCTCCTGTGCTAGGATTAGCTAATAGCTCCAACTCACACACCGTAAACCATTACAAAACCTGCTTGTGGAGAAAGAAGACAGAAACAAATATTCCCAGTATGCATTGCTCTGGTTGCTATGGTGATGTGAACAAGCGTACACGCTAGAACATTTCAAACACTTAACGGTTCTTCCGTCGTCCCTCTAGAACAGCGGTCGGGTTGGGAACCGGTGCTCCGGAGGAACCCTTTATCGCTCCAAATATAGTTCTAAACATAAAATAAGAGTCAAAGGTTTAATAACTTTAAGGGTTCTTTGGTTGAAGGGAACCTTTCAGCTCTCTATCCAACTGGTTCCAAGCAGAACCCTTTTTGGAAGCGAAGAACCCTTCATTATTGAATGAACAACCTTTTCATTCTAAACACGTAGAGCCTTAGAAAACATTGTGCCATTAAAAGGTTCTTTGCTTGTTTATCTAGAACCCTACAGTGTCTTTCAGAACAGAAAGGGCTCCATCTAGAACCATTTTGTTGGGAGCTACCATCCTTTAATATTGCAATGATCCCCTTAAAGAACCGTCATTTTGTCTAAAAGTGGAGAATTTGGAAGCCTAGAGGTTTCTTTGGTCTTCCTGCTGAGGGAACCCTTAAAGGGTATAGGTAGAGTTCCAACCAGAACCCTTTAGGAGAATAAGAACCCTTGATTATATTCTGAACACCTAAAGAAACGTTGAAGAACCTTTTAGTCCCCCTCAGGTATTTTCTCCTACCTCTTCATGACTGTTTGGTTGTCCCTCTGAGGGAACTCCTAAATCTTCTTTGTAGAACCCGAACGTGAATCTGAGGAACTTTTCAAAAGGTTCTATGTAACGGCCCCCCTGGCAAAAAAAAAACAAACCAAACGAACAAAAATGAACCCAGACTGCCAGGGGTAAAGGGTTCCCAGGAAAACCCCTTTTGCAAGCTCAGAACCTTCAATTATCCAAAGAACCCTGAAAGAACCTCTGAAGGACACAAACACACCAGACAGAACCGTGTTAACTCATCTGAAGATTTAATACACATGCATGCGACATGTTACACTGGAACACACTCTTATAGTGTGTGTGTGTGTGTGTGTGTGTGTGTGTGTGTGTGTGTTAGAAGAGTTTTAGTCCAGCTTTGAGCTTGGTGATGTCGTTGTGAGTCCACAGGAGTCCGTCTGATCCGGTTTTGCTCTGAAGCGGCACACTGAGCGCACACACACACACACACACACACCTTTTCTTACTATACAACACAAAAGAAAAACTTCTACAGATCACAGCACAATGCACATGTGACCTCTCACCTCTGGTTGCTGTAGTGACCATGACCCGTGACCTGCTGGTCGAA
>CM022775.1:20171763-20184263 GCA_012411365.1 Ameiurus melas
CAGTCTACATCAGCAGTGGAGACTGTGATTCAGGGTTCGAATCAGACTCCCCATTAGATTCGAATCAGAAGTGTTCGTGATTCAGACTCGGATTCGGATTCGCGATTAGATTCTTTCACACTCACAAGTGGAGCTTCCGATTCATGATTCAGAATGATTGTATTTACATAAAGAGACATAGCACACAGTTAACTATACATCTACATCATATGAAGTGTGTGTGTGTGTGTGTGTGTGTGTGTGTGTGTGTGTGTGCGCGCACGGTTAGAACACACTCACAGTGCTGGCGAGGCGTCGCAGTGGTTTGGCCACTCTGCCTTGCTTTCGCTCCAATATGAGATTGACAAACCTGAACACACACACACACACACACACACACACACACACACACAGAGTAAATAATAATGAACAAAGTATTACAGAATAATGTGACAGGATTATCACTGTGGAATACCATGATGGACTAACATGGTGGATTAGTGAAAAGGACTTCTGTGTGGGAACGCCGTGTGGGAAAGGCGCGTGGGGACACCGTGAGGGGACGCCATGTGGGGACGCCATGTGGGAAAGGCGCGAGGGGACGGCGTGAGGGGACGGCGTGTGGGGACGGCGTGTGGGGACGGCGTGATGTATACAATAATAGCGTGATGGATTTGATTGTTTATTCGAAGTAACTCGCGTGTGTTGAAATAGTTTTGGAATGGTCACTGGAATACGACCGTTGGGAAATGTGTGTGTACAGTTAGTGCACGCCTCGGAGTGTTCCGTGACGTCATGAAAGGTTAAAGAAACACACACACACACACACACACACACACACACCTGGTGAGCGCCATGCCGTACAGCAGCACCAGATCGTCTCGCTCCAGTTTCCCGCTCCGGTCCAGAATCTGACAGCGTACCAGATTCGCCGTGGTCTCTATGGCGACCGGAGTACTGGGCCCAAACCTACACACACACACACACACACTGAATATACTGTACTGCTGCATATAGGGAGTAGACACACACACACACACACAATGATATACTTCATTTATGAAAAGGGGGCGTGACTCATATCTCCAGACGTGTAGCGCACTACAAAGGGAACCTAACCTGCTATGTAGTGCACTTGGATAGTGCACTCACTCACTCACTCACCCCTGAGCCACAGCTCGGACCCCGATGGAGTGCGCGAATATATTTATCTACTTAGTAGGTGTATACTTCGTGCATAGGGAATGAAATGAGGACTTCTGCCCCCTAGTGCACTAGACTGGTACTCCCTGTGTAGTGCGCAATAATGTCCCCTTTGTATATAAACACGACTAAGGACTACATGTGATGTTGCACTACTTCCGTCTGATATCTTCTGCAGCCTGTCTAGTGCACTACATGAGGAGAGTGTGTGTGTGTGTGTGTGTGTGAGAGAGAGAGAGATCCTCACCTCCCCTTCCACGCGGTGATCCTGTGCAGCGCGTGCGTCTGTAACGCGGGCTCGCGGGAGTGCAGCTGATCCACCACCTGCTCCCACTCCGCTTTGTTCAGCCAGGCGACAACATGGCCGCGCTTCTCCGCGCGCTTCTTCTTCATCTGCGTGCGCGCGCTGTGCGGATCTACAGACCCGTGCTGATCGCGGGACTGAAAAATATCCACGCGAACAACAAACGCCGACGCGGAAGACTGACACTAACAATACACGGGACGTGAGCCGCGCACCGCACCGCACCGACTTCCGGTTTAAACTGGCGAGGTGTCGTTTGTGACGAGTCGGTTCGTTGAGTCGGATCTTTTAGAGAGCCGATTCATATATATATATATTTTTTTATATTTTTTCTCGTTTATTGTATGAAATACACTTCTGTAATCTAAGTCGGCTTCATAGTGCTGTCTAGTTTTAGTTCAGGATAATGAAGCGGAAAAATAACATCGTACGTTTTGTCCGGATTATGACGAGCATCGTAATGAGTCGACTCTTACTGGTGAGGTGAACCGAATTATTTGATTCACTAAAAGAGCCGGAACTAATTTAAACGGTTCCCCTGGAAACCATAACGGCGGAGTATAGTTCCGGATTATGGGCCTTCACTTTAAACCGAATAAACCGCGGGCTTTTTTTTTTTTTTTATGGAATTATTCGCGAAAGAGTCGACTCTTTTTGAATCAACAGTCTGAACTGAACGTTCAGAGTCGACTCATATATGATATATGCACCGTTTTTTCTTTCTTTCTCTCTCTCTTTCTTTAGTTTGTTTTTGACACATGGCTCTCGCTCTGTAGTTGGATTTAATCAGAATGGTTGAACATCCGAGCTGTTCGTTTGTGTGACTAGCGAGTCGTTTGTTTGACTCCCAGATGTGTGTGTGTGTGTTTGTATGATTCATCACGACAGACGGGATTCGTCTGGAATTTCCATAAAACGCCAAATGGAAAGTGGTGTGCTCTTGTTTATTGAAAGGTGGAATGAGACCATTTCAGCCCTGACAGAAAGAACCGCACGTCGAAACACAATGCCCTAAGAGTCGACTCTCATTGGAGAGCTGAACCGAATGATCTGACTCATTGAAAAGGAATCGGAATGAGTTTAAAAGGTTCATCTGGAGACCGTCATGAGCAGATGAAGATCAAGTTACTTTATTGTACATCATGAAGGAACAGACAGGAGTGTAGATAAAAAGACAAGACTGAGATGTGGGATATTTGCAGAGGAACTGCAGGTTTCATAATGTTTATAATGTTTCCTGACACAAATGTGTGGAAGTTGCTGGCGTAAGTGAAATAAGGTGATGTTTCTGCACATTTGTCGGCGCGTTCATATACATTTGTGTTGAACGATGTGACAAAAAAGCGTTATTGTGTCATAACACACAAGAGCCAATCAGGTTTCAGTATGCAAATGTGTGTGGAGAGTGAAATGTGTTTCTAATTTGCATATTCATACAGTCGGGATTTGATTGGTGACTAAAGCACAAGCGGTTCCCTGAAACGTTCCCACTGTTCTGTTAGCATCGCACAGATGGATCTTCTCACAAACGTCACTTTTCTTTTCTTTGTTATTGTTTGTGATAAAGGGTTCTCGTGTATGTTTTGTTATTGATGTGTGACCCACACACACACACACACACACACAGTGTGCAAACACAAGTCCCGACAGTGTGTGTTTCCTATCAGACAGTAGATAGTGTAAGGCTTAATCTGTGCAACTTGTGTTAAATAAACTCCCTGCAGACTGAACAAACACACACACACACACACACACACTGTCTTTCTCTCTCTCTCCTTCTTCTTCTTCTCGTTCTCCAACATTGCCCTTACGTGTGTGTGTGTGTGTGTGTGTGTGTGTGTGTGTGTGTGTGTGAATATACAGAACACTGCAGTCTTTGAGCACAGAGTTTAAATGTACCTCTGAAAGAGTTCCTCATGTACCTTTATAATACGCACTCTGTAAGAGGAAACCTGACCGTGTGCTTATGGTTCCCTTTTCTTTTTTTTTTAAATTAAAAATCGTGTCTCTCCCATGTATGACTGCAGTCTGTGTGTGTGTGTGTGTGTGTGTGTGTGTGTGTGTGTGTGTTTAAATAAAGATGGACAATATCTACTTACGCTCATTTTACGAATGAATGTTTTCTTTCTTTTGAAATGAAAGGTTATTTTCTTGAAGCGTTCACTCTGAAACAGACCTACGCTACGTAAGAAAGCACTGACGATCAGGTTAACGCCGTAACGACGCTGCTTGGTTTATTTCGAAAGTTCTTTAGACGCTGTAGGCACTCGTGACCGCGGGAATCGTTTGTGCGTTTGACTCGTAATCGGAAACGTTTTCGTTTAAAACATCCGATTGCGTATGAATCTGCTTGAAAGGTGTCAATTGTGGTGTACTCCTCTATCCATCCATCCATCCATCCATCTTCAACCGCTTAGTCCTTCTTCAGGGGCGCGGGGAACCTGGAGCCTATCCCAGGAGGCATCGGGCACGAGGCGGGGTACACCCCGGACAGGGTGCCAGTCCATCGCAGGGCGCAATCACACACCCATTCATACACTACGGACACTTTAGACACGCCCATCAGACTACCATGCATGTGTTTGGACTGGCGGAGGAAACCTGGAGAACCCGGAGGAAACCCCCGCTAATTCTATTGACATTATCTACACTGGCTCAGAGGTTCAAAGCTGGAGCCCCTCAGCACACTAGTACACTAGGCTAGTGCGCGCGCGCTCTTTTCAATCCCCGAATCCACGGCGACCGGAGCGCAGCGCGGATGTGTGCGGCACGGGGGCGCGCGCATTGATAGAGGATGCAGCAGCGGGGCCGCGCGCGCTCCGCAGTACGGAAGTACGCACTCCTCGAGCGAGCGCCCTATGACGTAGTACATACGTGTTAGTAAGCTAGTGCTCGAGTATGCGCGTGCGTGTGAGAGAGAGAGAGAGAGAGAGAGAGAGAGAGACAGACCGCTGGGTGTGGTTTTATAAAGTGAGTTCCGTTAGCAGGAAAGGAAAAAGCGCCACTCTCTGTCTCTCTCTCTCTCACACACACACACACACACACACACCCCGACCCCGCAGCGCAGCGCCGAAACACACTGTGTGTGCTGGTGAAAAGGAGAAGAGAGGAGAAAACAGGAGGAAGAAAAAAACCGAGAAACGGAGAAGAGCGAAAGTTTGCGCGTGAAGCCGCTGGACAGAGAGTCGGCCGCGTCCCCGCCGGATGGAGCAGAAGTTTTAAGAGCTGATCGCTGACGTCATATGTGTTGATATTGATATTTAGATATAAAACAAACATTCCGAAGTCAGAACCAGAAAGAAAGAGGACCGAAAATGCCGAAAACGGTAAGTCAGTCTTTACACTGGGGGCTGTGTGGAACCTTTGGGTTGATGATGAGATAATAATCCGGAGAGGAGGAGTGTGTTGTGGGAGAGGTGTGGAGTCAGTGTGCACGCGATTAATCCGAATCACACTACACCCTACACTCTACCCCACTACACACTACACTACACCCCACTACACTACACTACATCACACTACACCCTACTCCACTACACTCTACCCCACTACACACTACACCACACTACACCCTACACTCTACCCCACTACACACTACACTACACCCCCACTACACCACACTACCACACCACCCTACTCACTACACTCTACACACTACACACTACACCCTACCTCTACCCCACTACACAACTACAATACACACTACAACACACAACTCTACCCCACTACACAAAACTACACCACACTACACTACACTACATCACACCCTACACCCTACACTCTACCCCACTACACACTACCCTACACTACACCCTACACTCTACCCCACTACACACTACACTACACCCCACTACACTACATCACACTACACCCTACTCCACTACACTCTACCCCACTACACACTACACCACACTACACCCTACACTCTACACCACACTACAATACACACTACACTACACCCTACACTCTACCCCACTACACTACACCCTACACTCTACCCTACACTACACCCTACACTCCACCCCACTACACTACACCCTACACTCCACCCCACTACACTACACCCTACACTCTACCCCACTACACACTACACTACACCCCACTACACTACACCCCTACATCACACTACACCCTACCCCACTACACACTACACCACACTACACCCTACCCCACTACACCACACTACACTACACCCTACCCCACTACACCACATACACCCCTGCCCACTACACACTACACACACTACACCCCTCCCCACTACACACTACACACTACACTCTACACTACACACTACCCGACATCACACTACACCTTCCACTACACCACACTACACTACACCCTACACTCTACCCCACTCCACCCCACTACACTACACCCTACACTCCACCCCACTACACTACACCCTACACTCTACCCCACTACAATACACACCACACTACACCACACTACACCACACTACACCCTACCCCACTACACTACACACTACACTACACTCCACTACACCCTACCCCACTACACTACACACTACAATACACACTACACTACACCCCACTACACTACACCCCACTACACTACACACTACACCCCACTACACTACACTACACCCCACTACACTACACTACACCCCACTACACTCCACTCCACACTACACTACAATCTACACTACACTACACCCCACTACACTACACCCCGTTATACACACTACACTACACCCGGTTAACCGTTATTCCCGGGTGAAGAGAGACGCCTACAATCTGAGACTTCTCACACACACACACACACACTCTCTCTCTCTCTCTCTCTCTCTCTCTCTCTCCCTCTCTCTCTCTCTCTCGCACACAGAATGAGAGCTGGTGTAACTTGTTGCATGAGGGTGAGAGAGATAAAAGTAATAAATATGGGGTTCCGGTAGGAGTGTGATCAGTAAACACAGGTGTGTGTTACCCAGAGGACCGGATTAAACTCGGAATAAACCGGTTACTAAACCGTGTCCTCCCCCTCGGATATAACCCACCACCGCGCTCACTCCATCTTTCCGCTGGGGTTTTCTCCTCTTTTGTCTCCGTCCATGTTGAAACGCGCGGTAAAGTCTCGCGACAGTTCTCTTCGGTCGGCGCGCGCGCGCCTGCTGATGGACTTTATCTTCACCCGGAACCCACGCGCTCCTCTCTGTTAACATCTGATCTAACGTCTGATCACATCTAAACACTCCAATAATGATGGAAAGGGGTTTTCTGCCTCCATTACTGAACACAATCTCAGCTGCGGCTTCACACACACACACACACACACGCGCGCGCGCGCACACACACAGTCTTCTTATAAAAGCCTGTTCGCGTCAACGATTTCTCTTTTATTCAAAACATTACATATAATGGATGTGTGTGTGTGTGTGTGTGTGTTTGGAGCGTGTTTCTTTTCGCTTCTGGACAGAACCGCGCAGGTTGAACGGGGTTTAAACGCGGCATCCGGCCCGAGTGTGTGATGTTTGGCGCAGATAGGAACCGTTACTCGGTGACCGGGTTGCCAGATTGGGAGGAACTGTGTGGAGCGTTGCCAGATAGAAGAAATTCCCCGTCTAAAAATACTAATAATAAAACAAAAGAAGCAGCGATGTCGGAGTGCATGTGCGAGTTAGTGACTCCACTTTGAGGGCTCTGACGTCATCGGTCCACTTCTCAAAATGTGCAGTATAACTGCGTCATCTGATGAAGACATGAAGGAAATTTTGAACCAATTCAGGATTTAAAAAAAAAAAAAAAAAAAACACGTGGGGAAATATCGACCGTTTATTGCGACACAAATGAAAGCATTTTCAACGTAACCATTGAACACAAACTTTTTATTTTTTATTTTCCAGCTTCGGTCGACGCTCTAAACACTAAACTACTTCCTGCTGCCTCACGCCACTGATGTCACTCAGTGAAGTAGTGGGAAAAGTACTGTAGCGGATCCGAAAAAGAACATGCAACGCACCTGTGGTTCAGAAATGCTATTTTTGTTGTTGTTGTTGTTGTAGTAAAAACATGTACCGTTGCAGGGTCTGTAGCGGAGCCTTGTTTTCAGTCGATCTAATCACACACGTTTATGTAAATTATTTGCGACTCACGTTGATGGAAATAGTTTACACCGAGAGAGAGAGAGAGAGAGGTCTGAAATTTCATCGACACGTCCTGGTCTGATTAGCGATCAGCATTGTTGATGAAAACAGAATGTCTAACGGTGATCGGACGGAAGCGTGTTGATCCTCGGTTTAGGTTTAGAGCTGACGTGTGGATCACAAACGCGGACCGCCGAAGTAGAACGTCTTTGATGGTACCACGGCAACCTTTTGACCTGACGTGAACTCTCAGAATTCACACACTCGTTAGGTCATCTCAGCTCTTCTTTGAAATCGCCCACTTCTCCATTTGACTGGATTAGAGAGTGGAAAAGTTCAGATCAGCGTTTCTAATGTGCTTATTTCACTTTATTTTGGGCGGTTCCATCCAGGGGCGTGGCTTTCTGAAGTGCTCACTAGCTTCATGTGGGAACTTTACAGTAGAATAGTGTTGACTGTGTGTGTAGACTTCCTGTATGGAATGTGTGTAGAATTATTCGTGTGTAGAGCACAGTGTGTAGAATTCGCGTATACAGTGTGTATTGGTTCTTGTGTAGAGTACGTATCACATCGAAGTATGGTGTGTGTGTGTGGTGTTCATGTGGAGTGTGTGTGTAGAATTGAATTATAGAGTGTATAACAACTGTGTAGAGCCTTTAGTGTTTTATTTGAGCAGTAGACATTTGAAATCATTATCCTGATCAAGTATATCACAACAGTCTACTGAGATATCAGGGCTATTTGTGTGTGTGTGTGTGTGTGTGTGTGTAAAGGTTTTAGGGTTGTGTGTGTGTGTGTGTGTGTGTGTAGTGTATGTAAAGGTTTTAGGGTTGTGTGTAGTGTAAAGGTTTTAGGGGTGTGTGTGTGTGTAGTGTAAAGGTTTTAGGGTTGTGTGTGTGTGTGTGTGTTAGTGTAAAGGTTTTAGGGGTGTGGTGTGTGTGTAGTGTAAAGTTTTAGGGTTGTGTGTGTGTGTGTGTGTGTGTAGTGTAAAGGTTTAGGTTGTGTGTGTGTGTAGTGTATGTAAAGGTTTAAGGTTGTGTGTGTGTGTAGTGTATGTAAAGGTTTTGGGGTGTGTGTGTAGTGTTGTAAGGTTTTAGGGTTGTGTGTGTGTGGTGTAAGGTTTTAGGGTTGTGTGTGTGTTAGTGTTGTATTAAGGTTTTAGGGTTGTGTGTAGTGTAAAGGTTTTAGGGTTGTGTGTAGTGTAAAGGTTTTAGGGTTGTGTGTGTGTGTAGTGTATGTAAAGGTTTTAGGGTTGTGTGTAGTGTAAAGGTTTTAGGGTTGTGTGTGTGTGTAGTGTATGTAAAGGTTTTAGGGTTGTGTGTGTGTGTAGTGTATGTAAAGGTTTTAGGGTTGTGTGTGTGTGTGTGTGTGTGTGTAGTGTAAAGGTTTTAGGGTTGTGTGTGTGTAGTGTGTGTAAAGGTTTTAGGGGTGTGTTTGTAGTGTATGTAAAGGTATTAGGGTTGTGTGTGTGTGTAGTGTATGTAAAGGTTTTAGGGTTGTGTGTGTGTGTAGTGTATGTAAAGGTTTTAGGGTTGTGTGTGTGTGTGTAGTGTAGAGGTTTTAGGGTTGTGTGTGTGTGTAGTGTATGTAAAGGTTTTAGGGTTGTGTGTAGTGTAAAGGTTTTAGGGTTGTGTGTAGTGTAAAGGTTTTAGGGTTGTGTGTGTGTGTAGTGTATGTAAAGGTTTTAGGGTTGTGTGTGTGTGTGTAGTGTAAAGGTTTTAGGGTTGTGTGTGTGTGTAGTGTATGTAAAGGTTTTAGGGTTGTGTGTGTGTGTGTGTGTGTGTGTGTGTGTGTGTAGTATATGTAAAGGTTTTAGGGTTGTGTGTGTGTGTGTGTAGTGTAAAGGTTTTAGGGTTGTGTGTGTGTGTAGTGTATGTAAAGGTTTTAGGGTTGTGTGTAGTGTAAAGGTTTTAGGGTTGTGTGTAGTGTAAAGGTTTTAGGGTTGTGTGTAGTGTAAAGGTTTTAGGGTTGTGTGTGTGTGTAGTGTATGTAAAGGTTTTAGGGTTGTGTTTGTTTGTGTATGGTGTAAAGGTTTTAGGGTTGTGTGTGTAGTGTGTGTAAAGGTTTTAGGGGTGTGTGTGTAGTGTATGTAAAGGTATTAGGGTTGTGTGTGTGTGTAGTGTATGTAAAGGTTTTAGGGTTGTGTGTGTGTGTAGTGTATGTAAAGGTTTTAGGGTTGTGTGTGTGTGTGTAGTGTATGTAAAGGTTTTAGGGTTGTGTGTGTGTAGTGTATGTAAAGGTTTTAGGGTTGTGTGTGTGTGTAGTGTATGTAAAGGTTTTAGGGTTGTGTGTGTGTGTGTAGTGTATGTAAAGGTTTTAGGGTTGTGTGTGTGTAGTGTAAAGGTTTTAGGGTTGTGTGTGTGTGTGTGTAGTGTAAAGGTTTTAGGGTTGTGTGTGTGTAGTGTATAAAGGTTTTAGGGTTGTGTGTAGTGTAAAGGTTTTAGGGTTGTGTTGTGTAGTGTATGTAAAGGTTTAGGGTTGTGTTGTGTGTAGTGTATGTAAAGGTTTAGGGTTGTGTTGTGTAGTGTAAAGGTTTAGGGTTGTGTGTGTGTGTGTGTGTGTGTGTAGTGTAAAGGTTTTAGGGTTGTGTGTGTGTAGTGTATGTAAAGGTTTTAGGGTTGTGTGTGTGTGTGTGTAGTGTAAAGGTTTTAGGGTTGTGTGTTTATTTTAAAAGGTTTAGGGTGTGTGTAGTGTATGTAAAGGTATTAGGGTTGTTTTGTGTAGTGTATGTGTTTTAGGGTTGTGTGTGTGTGTAGTGTATGTAAAGGTTTTAGGGTTGTGTGTTTTAGGTTTTAGGGTTGTGTGTAGTAAAGTTTTAGGGTTGTGTGTGTGTGTAGTGTATGTAAAGGTTTTAGGGTTGTGTGTTGTAGTGTATGTAAAGGTTTTAGGGTTGTGTGTGTGTGTGTGTGTGTAGTGTATTATTAAATAGGGTTTTATAGTTTAGGTTTGTGTTAGTGTATGTAAAGTTTAGGTTGTGTGTGTGTGTAGTGTATGTAAAGGTTTTAGGTTGTGTGTGTAGTGTATGTAAGGTTTGGGTTGTGTGTGTGTGTGTGTGTGGTATAGTTTGGTTAGTGTATTAAAGTTTAGGGTTGTGTGTGTGTGTGTGTGTGTGTGTGTTAAAGTTTTGGGTTGTTATGTAAAGGTTTTAGGGTTGTGTGTGTGTGTAGTGTATGTAAAGGTTTAGGGGTTGTGTGTGTGTGTGTGTAGTGTATTAAAGGTTTAGGGTTGTGTGTGTGTGTGTGTGTGTTAGTGTATGTAAAGTTTTAGGGTTGTGTGTGTGTGTGTAAGTGTATATAAAGGTTTTAGGGTTGTGTGTGTGTGTTAGTGTATGTAAAGTTTTAGGGTTGTTGTTTAGTGTATGTAAAAGGTTTTAGGGTTGTGTGTGTGTGTAGTGTAAAGGTTTAAGGTTGTTGTGTGTGTGTAGTGTATATAAGGTTTAGGGGTTGTGTGTGTGTGTGTGTAGTGTATGTAAAGGTTTTAGGGTTGTGTGTGTGTGTAGTGTATGTAAGGTTTAGGGTTGTGTGTGTGTAGTGTAAAGGTTTTAGGGTTGTGTGTGTGTGTGTGTGTGTGTGTAGTGTAAAGGTTTTAGGGTTGTGTGTGTGTGTGTAGTGTATGTAAAGGTTTTAGGGTTGTGTGTGTGTGTAGTGTATGTAAAGTTTTAGGGTTTGTGTGTGTGTGTGTAGTGTATGTAAAGGTTTTAGGGTTGTGTGTGTGTGTGTAGTGTATGTAAAGGTTTTAGGGTTGTGTGTGTGTAGTGTAAAGGTTTTAGGGTTGTGTGTGTGTAGTGTAAAGGTTTTAGGGTTGTGTGTGTGTGTAGTGTATGTAAAGGTTTTAGGGTTGTGTGTGTGTGTGTAGTGTATGTAAAGGTTTTAGGGTTGTGTGTGTGTGTAGTGTATGTAAAGGTTTTAGGGTTGTGTGTGTGTGTGTGTAGTGTATGTAAAGGTTTTAGGGTTGTGTGTGTGTGTGTGTAGTGTATGTAAGGTTTTAGGGTTGTGTGTGTTAGTGTAAAGGTTTTAGGGTTGTGTGTGTGTAGTGTAAAGGTTTTAGGGTTGTGTGTGTGTGTAGTGTATGTAAAGGTTTTAGGGTTGTGTGTGTGTGTGTGTGTAGTGTATGTAAAGGTTTTAGGGTTGTGTGTGTGTGTGTGTGTGTGTAGTGTAAGAGTTTTTAGGGTTGTGTGTGTGTGTGTGTAGTGTATATAGGTTTTAGGGTTGTGTGTGTGTGTTAGTGTATGTAAAGGTTTTAGGGTTGTGTGTGTGTGTGTGTAAAGGTTTTAGGGTTTGTGTGTGTGTAGTGTAAAGGTTTTAGGGTTGTGTGTGTGTGTAGTGTATGTAAAGGTTTAGGGTTGTGTGTGTGTAGTGTAAGGTTTAGGGTTGTGTGTGTGTTAAAGGTTTAGGGTTGTGTGTGTGTGTAGTGTTGTAAAGGTTTTAGGGTTGTGTGTGTGTGTAGTGTATGTAAAGGTTTTAGGGTTGTGTGTGTAGTGTATGTAAGGTTTTAGGGTTGTTTGTGTAGTGTATGTAAGGTTTTAGGTTTTGTGTTGTGTAAGTTTTAGGGTTGTGTGTGTGTGTAATGTATGTAAAGGTTTTAGGGTTGTGTGTGTGTGTGTGTGTGTAGTGTAAAGGTTTTAGGGTTGTGTGTGTGTGTAGTGTATGTAAAGGTTTTAGGGTTGTGTGTGTGTGTAGTGTAAAGGTTTTAGGGTTGTGTGTGTGTGTGTAGTGTAAAGGTTTTAGGGTTGTGTGTGTGTGTAGTGTTGTAAAGGTTTTAGGGTTGTGTGTGTGTGTGTAGTGTAAAGGTTTTAGGGTTGTGTGTGTGTGTAGTGTATGTAAAGGTTTTAGGGTCATGTTCATTGTTCAGCAACGTGTGTTGCGTGTGTTGTGTGTGTGTGTGTGTGTGTAAAGGTGTGTTTTTGAGGGTCGC
>CM022775.1:20189263-20191763 GCA_012411365.1 Ameiurus melas
TGTGTGTGTGTGTGTGTGTGTGAGGTGTGTGTGAGTGTGTGTGAGTGTGTGAGTGTGAGTGTGAGTGTGTGTGTGTGTGTGTGTGTGTGTGTGTGAGTGTGTGTGTGTGTGTGTGTGTGTGTTGTGTGTGAGTGTGTGTGTGAGTGTGTGTGTGAGTGTGTGTGTCAGCAGTGTTACATCAGTGAAGTGGAACAGGGAGCTGAACACCAAGAACTTTCTCGCTGATCCACTGCTACCCCCCCCTCCCCCCCCTTTCTGTTTTATTTTCTGTCACGTCGACTTCCTTCTTTGTTTTCTTTGTCTCTTTATCTCATGGGCTTTATCACTTTGTTTGTGGCTCTCCTGTCATCTCCCCTTTCTCTCTCTCTCTCTCACCCAGATTTGTAATTATGTTATTATTAATGTCAGTTGCAACAAATAGAAAACACCCTAAATGTGTGTGTGTGTGTGTGTGTGTGTGACTGAGAGATAGAGGGAGAGACCATGAAACTCTGCCCACACACACTGAACAAGCAGGAGGGGTGTTTGGTGAGGGGGTTCTGTAATCAGGCTCACAGTGTGTAGATAAAGCAGGGCATTGTGGTCCTAGAGCATGCACACACACACACACACACACACACACACACTGGTGAGTAGGACTGTGTGGGCTTCAGCTCAGCTATGTATATCACACACACACACACACACACACACACTGAGCTGGTCCACATGCACAACTGTGTTTAATCAGTAACTTTTGTATCGACTCACATTAACATTATGACCCACGTTTCTGTGTATCGGAATTGAATCAAATAAAAAGTTTACATTGTCCTCGCGCTGCTGTGTGTTGCAGTGTGAATGGCTTTATTTAAGGACTGCTGCTCAAGACAGATAACACACACACACACACAGTGTCTCAGTGATATGACCTCGCAGTAGAATAGCACTGAAACATCTGCACAGCAGCACAGACAGGAAGTGGGTGACAGAAACATAGAGCACAGTGAAGACACTTCCTGTCTGTCAGTGCTGTGATATTAACTGTGTTAGCCTTCACTGTGTTTATATACACACACACACACACACACACACACACTAACTCCATCAACATTCCACTGTGGGCGTGTCCCAATCCACACACCCCTTATTCACTATATGATCCACTGTGGGCGTGTCCCAATCCACACACCCCTTATTCACTATATGATCCACTGTGGGCGTGTCCCAATCCACACACCCCTTATTCACTATATGATCCACTGTGGGCGTGTCCCAATCCACACACCCCTTATTCACTATATGATCCACTGTGGGCGTGTCCCAATCCACACACCCCTTATTCACTATATGATCCACTGTGGGCGTGTCCCAATCCACACACCCTATTCACTATATATTCCACTGTCCTTATTCACTATATAGTCTACTGTGGGCGTGTCCCAATCCACACACCCCTTATTCACTATATAATCCACTGTCCTTATTCAGTATATAATCCACTGTGGGCGTGTCTCAATCCACACACGTCCATGGTGGACTATCTAGCGAATAGGGTGTGTGCTTTAGGAGACACGATCACAGTGGGCTGCTGATTGCGTTGCAGCCCTTGTTGTAGTATAGTGCACTACAGTGCTAATTTGTACGCAGTGTCAAGTTGTCATTGATTTCCTGCAGTGACAGGAAGTGGTTTCTGATTGGCTGGCGGCTCGGCAGCAGGAAACGGTGTGAAGTTCACGGTGAAGTGAGGAGAGGACGTGATTCTCTCAGCTTCCTCCCATTGTCTTTATCTTACCCAGAATTCCACAGCGTGATCAATCATGTTAGCACAGCGAGACTCTCCGAGGAGCCGAGTGTACCAGGCGCGCACACACACACACACACACACACACACAGTAATCCCTCTCACTCCTTCACACTGAAATATGTGAGATAAGTACACGTTGCTCCAGCAGGTGAGGAGTTTTACTCGCTGTGATAAAACGCTGATCCTCAGATAAACGTCAGATTTCCCCCCTTTGTTTAGTACGTACGTCTTTTCTTCTTTAAAAGGGAAACAAAAATATTAAACTTGGTTTTTTTTTTTGTTTTCTTTTCTTTCACTGGAGTTAAAAACAAAATAAAAACAAACAAATAAATGAAAAGTAGAACAAATATACACGTTTATCTAATATTTATAAAAAGTACAAGTATGTAAATATGAAATCTAAATATATATATATATGTATATATATAATTAGAGCTGCATGATGTCGTTGCTCATCCAGTGATTTACGAGTATTGATCAAACAATGTTGAAGATAAACAATAAACGATAATGTTCCAAACATGAATAACTAAATCATAAATAATCTGCACCGGTGTGAAACGTTCACCAATAACGCCGTTGATTATGTTGAATTCATTAATCGAGATCACAATGAAAAGGCTCATTAATTATTCCGAATATTCATGAGTCGTCTCTGTGAAGCACGTTTGTTTATTTATTTATGTAAATTTCCCCCTCTTTTTTACAGATCAG
>CM022775.1:20196763-20201763 GCA_012411365.1 Ameiurus melas
ACACACACACACACACACACACACACATCCTCTCTCTCTCAACATATATACCAGCGTACTACACTGCACATTCATTTCTCTACTATAATTCTACATATTAATACTACAACACAGCCTACTGTACACTGTACGTACTTCACTGTATAGACGTTCTGTAAACGAAGTATTTCATGCCGTATCGCAGGGATACGAAACGTTTCGAGGAACAAAAAAAACAAAACCGAAACGAACCAAGAACGTTCTTAAAACAAACAAAAAACAACAACTTGAAATTGTTCCATGAAAAAAAATAAAGTTTAGAGGCTTCATTTCCATTCCAGTGCGAGTTCAAGAGCTTAAACTTGAGCATTTCCTGTCCAGAATTCCTCATTTCCTGTCTGCCTGCAGGAAGATCTGACCTCAGATATCCGTCGGGGTTTTTTTTTTGTTTGTTTGTTTTGTTTTGTTTTTTTCCCACGAAGCCGTGGACGACGCCAGGAAAAGCCCTGTAGAAAACTCCTCCAACGCAGTCCAGGGATTCCGTCAGAGGGTTCAAACTCAAACACCCGCTCGGTTTGATCGATCCTCCCGTCCGCAGACTGCGTATATATCCTAGACATGACGAACGTCACGTGCTTCACGTTATTCTCCGCCGGACTGAGCGGGAACGTAAACGCCATGTTTCTGTGTACAGGGTTAACGGAGTCGGGCTACGCCATATCGTCTCTTGATATATATATATATATATGTGTGTGTGTGTGTGTGTGTGTGTGTTAGGGAGGACTCGATGATGGAGTACCTGAAGATTGCTCAGGATCTGGAGATGTACGGCGTGAACTACTTCAGCATCAAGAATAAGAAGGGCACGGAGCTGTGGCTGGGCGTGGACGCGCTCGGTCTCAACATCTACGAACAAACCGACAAGTACGCGCTCTGTACTTCCTCTAACCCCTCACCCCCTGTGACCCCTCACCCCCTGTGACCCCTCACCCCTGTGACCCCTCACCCCTGTGACCCCTAACCCCTCGGTCTGTAACAGTGCTCACACACGACCCAGATAACTGTATTCATATGATTCTAGTATATTCGAACAGGTGATTCATTCTAATGACAGAAACGATTCAAGCACAAGCACACACACACACACACACACACACACACACACACATCAGTGAAAATGAGAAACCGTTCCTTCTGTTGATCTTCAGGATGACGCCGAAGATCGGTTTCCCATGGAGCGAGATCAGAAACATCTCCTTCAACGACAAGAAGTTCGTCATCAAACCCATCGATAAGAAAGCGCCGGTGTGTAACACTGTGTGTGTGTGTGTGTGTGTGTGTGTGTCACCACCACTCACTTTCTATCTATATACAGCATAATGACAATGTTAGTAATAAAGTGTGTGTGGTGCAGGACTTCGTGTTCTACGCCCCTCGCCTGCGCATTAATAAGCGTATCCTGGCCCTGTGTATGGGGAACCACGAGCTGTACATGCGGCGCAGGAAACCCGACACCATCGAGGTGCAGCAGATGAAGGCGCAGGCCAAAGAGGAGAAGAACCACAAGAAGATGGAGAGGTGAATGTGAAAGCAGTGTTTCATCTTGCTTCGAAAAACAAATAGAACAAACTGTGTGTGCGTGTGTGTGTGTGTGTGTGTGTGTGTGTGTGTGTGTGTGTGTGTGTGGCTTCAGGCTGGTGTGTATAAAAGCCTGGTGAACACTCCTGTGTGTTCTTATATTACTTTTGCTTCACTACTGAACACCTCACAATGCCAAGAAGGACAATTTTCCATCAGATGTCTCTCTCTCTCTCTCGCGCACACACACACACACACACACACACACACAGGGCCATGCTGGAGAATGAGAAGAAAAAGAGAGAGCAGGCAGAGAAGGAGAAGGAGAAGATCGAGAAGGAGAAGGAGGAGCTGATGGAGAGACTGAGACAGATCGAAGAGCAGACCAAGAAAGCTCAACAAGGTCCGTCTGTGTTTATCATTAATAATAGTGGGCGTGGCCGGAGTGTCTGGGAGTGGGCGTGGTCAGTGTGTGTGAGAGTGAGTGGTCAGGGTATCTATGGGAAGGGCTGAAGTGGTCACCGGGAGTGGTATCTTTCATATAAATCGTGTGTGTGTGTGTGTGTGTGTGTGTGTGTGTGTTTACAGAACTGGAGGAACAGACCCGCAGAGCGTTGGAGCTGGAGGAAGAAAGGAAGAGAGCACAGGAGGAGGCGGAGCGTCTGGAGAAAGAGAAACGGCTCGCAGAGGAGGCCAAACACACCCTGCTGCAGCAGGCTGAGAACCAGATGAAGAACCAGGAGCACCTGGTGTGTATATACACACACACACACACACACACACTTTACATTACTACACAAAATCACACTCATTCACTACAAAAAACATTGACTACAGAATCTAAATACACCCTTTATCTTCCATTACAGTGACCAGACACGCCCCTAACGGTGGTTATAGTGACCAGACACGCCCCTAACGGTGGTTATAGTGACCAGACACGCCCCTAACGGTGGTTATAGTGACCAGACACGCCCCTAACGGTGGTTATAGTGACCAGACACGCCCCTAACGGTGGTTATAGTGACCAGACACGCCTAACGGTTGTTATAGTGACCGAACACGCCCCTAACGGTGGTTATAGTGACCAGACACGCCCCTAACGGTGGTTATAGTGACCAGACACGCCCCTAACGGTGGTTATAGTGACCAGACACGCCCCTAACGGTGGTTATAGTGACCAGACACGCCCCTAACGGTGGTTATAGTGACCAGACACGCCCCTAACGGTGGTTATAGTGACCAGACACGCCCCTAACGGTGGTTATAGTGACCAGACACGCCCCTAACGGTGGTTATAGTGACCAGACACGCCCCTAACGGTGGTTATAATGAACAGACACGCCCCTAACGGTGGTTATAATGACCAGACACGCCCCTAACGGTGGTTATAGTGACCAGACACACCCATAACGGTCGTTATAGTGACCAGACACACCCCTAACGGTCGTTATAGCACCCTGGCTACAGTCTCCTAGGAATGATGAAACTCTTTGTAACTACAGAAAGCCACAGAAGATCTGTATGGAAAATATGATGAACTAATGTGTGTGTGTGTGTTTAGGCCACTGAGCTGGCGGAGCTTACTTCTAAAATCTCTCTGCTAGAGGATGCTAAGCAGAAGAAGGAGGAGGAGGCCACACTGTGGCAGCAGAAGGTGAAACAACGCAGACTTTCCTCACACACCGTTCTACATGACACGGAAAAAACACCTGGATTATTACTACACCTGTGTTTGCAGGGTTTTTTTTAGCCCTTTACGAGGACCTAATGTCCCCGTATTGACCTCGTGGGGACACTTGATCGGTCCCTGTAGAAACAAGGGCTTTTATCGAGCTCTCGTCCGAAGGTTTCCTGTTGAATAACGAGGTTTCTGTTCGAGTTCACACATTTCCATCGCCGCGGTGACCTCGACCTTCTCTTCACCCCGCCCCCGCTTAAACTTTTCCATTCTTCCCTCTTCTTTCACGCTCGTTTATTTGGGAGGGTGGACTCCCTCGCTCCACTGGGGATATCCTGGAGCATAGAGAGTGACAAAGCAACCTCCCTGACACACACACACACACACACACTCACACACCTCTCCTGGTCCTGCTGTTGGAGTCCGTTCTATTTAAAGATAAATCGCCACTCTGTCTCTTCACACAATGGAACGCCTCACCGTCTCAACTCTACAGAAATAAACAAGTTATAAATACGTCGCTGATTCATTTTAGGGTTTGAGAATTTGAAGTGTTTTTTAACAGCACCAGATGTTAAAGTAAGAAGCTAAATGTTCAGACTTTCTGAAGCTGGGAACGTTCTATCGTACTCACCCTGAGGTGGCGTTGTAGCGAAGGAAAGTTTAATAAGGTGTTGTCTTCTCTCTCAGGCCACCGTGGTTCAGGAGGATCTGGAGAAGACGAAGGAGGAGCTGAAGAACACGGTGATGGCGGCTCACGTGCAAGGACCGGTTCACGGAGAGAGTGATCATGACGAGAGCGATGAGAGCAATGCAGAGGCCAGTGCCGAACTTACCAACGGTGCCGCGTACAAGGACCGCAGCGAGGAGGAGCGCATGACCGAGGCCGAGAAAAACGAACGAGTGCAGAAACACCTGCAGGTAAGAACTTCATACATGTAATAGACACACACATTACAAACCAAGAACCCGTGGCCAGGACCAGAGCCTGGGATTAGATGATGGTCTGGAGCCTGGGGCAGGACTTGAGGCTGGGTCTGGAATTGGGGCATGATCTAGAGGTCTAGACACGTGTTCAGGACTCGGGTGAGGATCAGAGATGTGGACCGGGCCCTGCATTAAAGTCTGGGACTAGAGCCAAGGTCTGGATCAGAGATGGGTACAGGAACTGGGGGGAAAACTAAATATGAGGCAGAACTAGAGCTGGGTTCGGGATCAGAACTGTGGGCGGGATCAAGGACGGGGACTGGAGATGAATCAGAGATCGGAACACTGGGCAAAACCTGGGGCAGTTCTAAGGGATGAATGAGAGATGGTAGCAGGTCCAGCGTTGGAGATGGACGTATGTAAGGGACGGGTAAAAGACCCGAGGCAGGATTGAGATCAGAAACAGGAATTGGACCCAGACTGGAATGGCCATAGATGAGTGATTGAGACCGGAGCTGGGCTCAGATCGCAGGCGCGGGTTTGACTGTGGAAGGTGTAGTAATCATGGCAGGGCCATGCCTCCAACTTTGTGGGAAGAACCACATGTGTAAATCTTTGGGTCCCAAAATGAAACTTCATAGGTAGCTTCAAGTCCTCAATTCCGTTGATGAAGCACCGTGATCATAAACGGACTCGGCAACCGAAGGCAGACTTCCTCCTGAACAAGATTGTAGTCCACTTGAATTTGCTCACGCATACTCTCTCTCTCTCTCTCTCTCTCTCTCCTTTGATCTCTTCCTTAGGCTCTGAGCACGGAGCTGGCTAACGCTCGTGA
>CM022775.1:20224263-20236763 GCA_012411365.1 Ameiurus melas
TTGACAGTTTCATCAATCTTCAATCGCTGTGAGTTCAAGTCATTAATCAGAATACAGACCAGACCGCTGTGTATAGTGACACAAAGTACCTGTCTGCCATATAAACCAGCGCCGAGACACTGCTCTCATTATACACACACACACACACACACACACTCACACAAGATGTGTGTTTCTCAGTGTAGAAATATTTGTGTGTGTGTGTGTGTGTGTGTGTGTGTAAAATGAGCCTAAACTGTCATGACATACTTACAGAATGATGAACGAACCTGTACGGAGTGAGAGCGAGAGTGAGTGTGTAGATTCGACACGTTACTCTAAAGCAACTCTAGACTTCTCAATACAAGTGGACACTCACACACACACAACTGTAGATTACTTCACAGAGTTATCACAACCTTCATTGTGGCTCTGAAACGACTCAATGCGGCTTTCATTGTGGATCTGGAACAGCTCTAGATTTCTCATCATGACCAAGCTATAAAACCCACAACAGGTCATTAAATCCCACGGTATGGCTCTGGAACTACTCTGGACTTCTTGGAGCAGCTCTAGACTCATCAGAGCAGCTTTAGGTCCGTCAACACAGCAGGAGACCGCTCCAGAAGCAGCTCTAGACTCATCAGTGTAGATTCGCAACACAGCTGTAAACACAGCAGAACCCTCTTTCCGTCCATCAGTCTGTTTATAACGTAACACTGTCCTTATTTCAGGAGTATGGAGGAAGTTGAGATTCCCAACATCAGCATCCGAATGTTCCGCTTTCTCAGCAACCTCTCCCACATGTGAGCGCTCCCATGACTATACTCACGGCTCTCATCACCAGTCCTTTTGATCTATGTCGATGACATAAACGCCATCATCACTCCACCGTACACAAAAAGTAAAAGCTTAGCATGCTGCTGAAAGCTTAAAAAAGGAAGGAGTCTCCAGTGTCAGTGCTTTGTAACAGTCAGAGGGAACGCTGTAACTTTTCCAGCACCTTCTGGTACTGCTCTCCTGCACTAAACTGACCTCAGAAGTTATGAGAGACAGAAAGAAAAGCAGGAAATGAGAAACAGCATCATGATTAAAAATAGAATCGAGAGCAGACGATAACGAAGCAGGAGGGACGCAAGCTGGATGTAAACAAGTTCATTTTTATGGGCGACGTTTTGTTTTGTCGTCACCTTTGCGAAGCTTTTAAAGGTGAGATATAAATTAAACATCTACAGATGGAAAAAAGAAGAAAAAGAGAGAAAAAAAAGTCTTGTCTGGTCTTCAGACAGATTTCTAAATTAAACCATCCTCGCTTGCACAAAGACAGATCCTCCCCGTTATCGGAGACAATGATTCTCCTGACATCTCTGCCTAAAGGAAATGTCAGCGAGATCATGGCCAGTTATATTCACATCAACATCAAAAGGATGAACTGAATTTGACCCTTTTAGATCTTTGGTTCTATTATGGGCAAATGAACCTTTTCCACTCAGCTCTTGTTCCTCAGGCCTCGATCTTTTATTTTGCACGTGAACGATAGCAGAAAGTAGATTTTTCTCTAGTGTTCCTGTATCACTTTCCATAAAACTAAATCTAACAGGTGCCAGCTTATTCAGCAATTTCTAATTAACACACACACTTACTGCAATTTCAGTCAAATCTGAATCATGTTAATGAGAGAGAGCTAGAACTTGTAGACAATGAAACCGAGAACTAGAAAATTGCCGAGTTAGAACTAAGAAACTAGAAAGCATGGAACTATGAAACTATGGAGTGAAACCACGGAACAGGGGAACTTTGCTACCTACACACTTAGAAAATTTTGAAACCCTTAAGTGTTCTATATAGAACCCCACATCATAGTGTTTCAGAATTTCCTAAGCACTCTGCTTTAGAAGCAAAAAAACATTAAGTATTCAATGAACCTTTAAAGAACCACTGAAGAACGGTTTCTCTGAATGTAAGAAACAGAAGGTTATAACTTGAGATATTAGGGAAGTAAGCAAAAATAGCTAGGAACTGTTTAACAATTAAAGTAGTGAAATAGAATAAATAACGTTTGGGTAAGGACACAAGGAAAGTAAAGAAAACGAGCTAGATTAGGATTAGGAGAACTTGGAAACAAGGGATCTAGAATTCTGATCTAGAATTACAACATGGTAATCAATGAACTGTGATGCAAGGAATCTAGGAGGTAGGAAACAAAGAAAGTTGAAAAATTAGAAACTAGGAAACAAGGGAGGCAAAGTTAGGAAATAGAAAATAAGTAACCTAGAAGAATAGAAAACAACAACTGAAGAAAGTAGGAACATAAAATTATAAAGTTAAAAAAAAAAAGTTTGTCAAAGAATAGAAAATAAGAAACTAAGTAATTAGGGACCTTAAATCGGAAACTATTAGAAAAAAGGAACTTAAAAGATTAGAAATGAAGAAAAGAAGAACCTAGGAAGGAACCAAGAATTGAAAACTAGAATAAAATGAACCTAAGAATAAACAAATTAAAATAAATGAAAATAAAAAGCCAGGAATATAAGGACCTAACATAGAATTAAAAAACTAACAAACCTAAAATTTCAAACTAGTAGAAAAAAAGAATCTAAATTATTAGAAACTAAGAAACAAAAACAAAGAAATGAGGGACTTCAAATTAGTAGCTGGTAGAACATCTAAGTATAATAACAATAATAAATAAATAAATAAACAAACAAGAAAGTAAAGGAGTGAACAATTTGAACCAGAAGAAAAATTAACCTAGAAGAATAGAAAACATAAAACTAACAAACTTGGGGCCTAAAATTAGAAACTGGTCGAAAAATAGAACCTAGAAGATTAAAAATTAAGAAAATAACCTAGGAAGGAACCAAGAAAAATAGAAAACTAGAAACCATTAAACCAAGGACCTAAAATTTTAAACTAGTAGAAAAAAGAAACCAAGAACAACAAGAAAAAAACAAGAAACAAAGCTAAGAAATTAGAGACTTTAAATTAGAAGCTAGTAGAAATAAATGAATCAAAGAATTACAAAAACAAACCCAAGGACTAAGGAAACAAACTAAGGAACTAAGATTATTATTAACTAGACGAGAAATGAAACTACAAGAATATATATAAAAAATAAAAATAAAAAACAAAACAAATCTAACAAACTTTGGACCTACATTGAAAAACGAAAAAAAAAAAAAAGAGGAATCTACAACAGTAAAAAAAAAAACAAAACACAACAACAATAAACTAACAACCTAGAGGCACAAAATTTGAAAATTGTGGACAAACCAGAACTAGAACAATACAAAACAATGAAGACGGGAGAAAACATTATGAAAATTAGAATGTAAGAACCTAGAAAAATAGAGAATACGAAACTGGGGACCTAAAATTATAAACTATTGGGGAATTTTTTTATTTATTTGAAAACTATTTAAAGACAATAGTTTAGGGACAATTTATTCCCAAAAGTGAAAGTATGAAGATGTAAATGATAAAATGATATAAATAAGGTTTTTTAGTTTTGAATAATATTTTATTGTTACATGTTTGTTGTAGTTTTTGGTGGTTGATTGTGTATATATTCATTTCATTGTTATCTATCTATCTGTTTTGTTTGTTTATAAATGATTTAACTCTAGCTATTTTAAACGTTTCGAGTACTGCACCTATTCTCCGAACGTGCGGAGCTGCAAGCCGAACACGGACGGCATCTCGTCCTTCGAGAACCTGCTGGCCAACATCATCCTGCGTGTGTTTGTTTGGGTCGTGGCCTTCGCTATCTGTTTCGGGAACGTGTTCGTGATCTGTCTACGCTCCTGCGTTGGTTCGGAGAACGAGCATCATACCATGGCCATCAAATCGCTCTGCTGTGAGTGTTTCACGTAAAACTCTCTCAATATAATTAATGTTCGTAGTAATTCTTTATTAGGTAAGAATTTTTTTTTTATGCTTAGTGTCCATATTGCCCAGTTGCTTAGCAACAGTGTTCTCTTGACTATAACAACTTTTGAGCGGTTGATAATGATAAAGATTTAACTTCCATTTAAACAAAGCATCGATTTATAACAGTTAAAAAAAACCAACAACAAACAGATGTTAAATGCCCCCCAAAATTAAATGAATTCAAACCTTTCAGCCAATCAGAAATCAGAATTTTCCGTGGCTGTTCTGCTTCAGTAATATTGTTATTATTGACACATCAGAATAGTCCATCTGTAATAACTGTAAATCATCTGGATGGTACTGTAACGACCTCCAACCACACACACACACACACACACACACACACACACACACACACATACACATATATAAAGATGTAATAAATTATTCATCTGCCAGTCTTGATCATAAATGCTTATTAAACACACACACACATACACACACACCACCTGCTAGGCAGAAAATAAGCAATTACAGTGTGAACACACACATGAACACACACACACACACACACAGTGAATCATCTACCATATGTGCTGTGTGTGTGTGTGTGTGTGTAATAAGTATTTATGATTAAGACTGAAAGATGAATCATTTATTGCATCTTTATATATATGTGTGTGTGTGTGTGTGTGTGTGTGTGTGTGTGTGTATCACCCCAGACTGTAATTGCTTAATTAAGAAAATTGCACATAATGAAGTAACTGAAAGTGAAAGAAAGCAACAACTTCCATATATGGATTCAAAGACACGCCCACTCAGAGGTGCTCTTATTTCCATATATGGACTTAAACAAATGTCCACTCAAAGCTGCCGGTATTTCCATATATGGACTTAAAGACACACCCACCCCAGTAAGAGTTGCTCTTATTTCCATATATGGACATAAAGACGCTCCCACGCAGAGGTACTCTCATTTGTACATACCATATGTGGATATGTGTATGTTGTTTATAGCTACGTTCTCGGTCTCTGATAGGTGCGGACTGTCTGATGGGCGTGTACCTTTTCTTCATCGGCGCCTTCGATGTGAAATACTGCGGGGAGTATAATCGCCACGCCCACGTCTGGATGGAGAGTCTGTCCTGTCAGCTGATTGGATCCCTGGCGCTGCTCTCCACGGAGGTGTCGGTGATGATGCTGACGTATATGACGCTGGAGAAGTACGTGTGCATCGTTTTCCCGTTCCATCATTACCACGCCGGACGCAAGCGCACGCTCTGCTCACTCACGTGCATCTGGGCTCTCGGCTTCGTCCTGGCGTTCGCCCCGTTCTGTGACAGGCGTACCTTTGGGAACTTCTACGGCCGCAACGGCGTGTGTTTCCCACTGCACTCTGACCAGGCGGAGAAGCCAGGGGCACGCTGCTACTCCACCGGCATCTTCCTGGGTGAAAAACACTTCCGTTCTTCCCCAGGATTCAGTCACCCTAATAAAGGGTGTTCAACTCACTCATCCATCCATCCATCCATCCATCTATCTATCCATCTATCCATCTATCTATCTATCTATCTATCTATTATAGCATACTGCACCTTTAAAGCAGGGGGCCTGAACATGAATTGCTGCTTTAATTTATTTATTATTTTTTTAACGTTCTGCTCTTGTGTTTTTGTTGTCAGGTCTGAACCTGTTTGCGTTCATCCTGATCGTCTTCTCCTACTCCAGCATGTTCTACTCCATCCAGAAGACGGCCAAGTCTGCCAGAGAGACGACCTTTGACCTTGAAGTCTCCGTCGCTAAGCGTTTCTTCTTCATCGTCTTCACCGATGCCATGTGCTGGATCCCCATCTTCCTGCTCAAGATCCTGTCTCTTCTGCAAGTGCAGATCACCGGTAAGTGTGTGTGTAAATAACACGACACTACACGTGTCTCACTCCATCCCTCTGCACCTGTCACTTTCCTGGTGTGTGTGAGAGATGAAGTGAAGAGACGGTGAGATGGACATCAGGGTGACATACGTACGTGTGTGTGTGTGTGTGTGTGTGTGTGTTCAGGAACGCTCATCCTGTGGGTGGTGATATTCATTCTGCCCATCAACAGCGCCCTGAACCCGATCCTCTACACCATCACTACCAACGCCTTCCAGGAGCACCTCCGAGTGTGTGTGCGCTTCCACTGCATGGACAACCACTGACACCCCCCACACACACACACACACACAGAGTCTCTGAGCAGCTACAGTGCAGGTGTACAGTCATATTAAAGTCATATTGTGACAACTAGAGGGAACAGAATATGATTTACTCACTGCATGTGCGTGTGTGTGCATGTGTTCCATAGCATATGTATAAGAACCTGGTTTGTGTTTTTTGTCAGTATGTGTCTCAGAACACACAGGGTCCTGCCTCAGTTCCGATGGGACCTAGTTCCCGAATGTTGCCGAGACATCTGCGTCCACTTTTGCGGCCATCTCTGTTAAGAACTGTAGCTTCTGCTGCTGGATATCAGTTTGTGGCCTCCCCTCGCGTTTAACTCCGCTGCTGCTCGACTCCCCTTGTGCCTCACTGCGCTCAGTCGAGGAAGGTGAGGGAGTTTCCTCGACAGCTGTCAGAGAAGCTCCTTCATCTTACAAGTCACGGGGGAGGCAGTATGTGACGAGCTAGCTGCTGATAGTGTGTCGGGTCTGTGAAGTGACTGTGATGAAAGGTCCTGGTCCTCCGTCTCATCCTGCTCCCTGTGTGACGCAGCCAAGCTGGGAGATGACACAGAAACAGTACAGTGAACATCTTTTTTGTATTAGAACTTTGTAAAGTTCTCTTTCTCAGACCGGTTGTGGAACATCTCGTGGGAGACATCGTACAGGCTTTCGTGCTCCTGCCAAAGTTCAATGAAACTTTGCTCCTTGACGTGTGTCCACACTTTTCTTGTAGCCATCTTCTTTCTTGCAGTGTTGACTTCTTCGAATGTTAAAAAGTTGTACATCTTCTCCGCTTTATGCCTATGCCATACCTTTCGCGGGTTACCTTTCCAGTGACCTCACCCCATGCCTTGCTCTCTCACTGGCTGTAGCCTGTCGCCGCAATCATTTCCAGTGACGACACTTCTAACACCACAGGATGTGGAGTCGCCGACAGCTCCTGATAATTTGCAAGCCAAATATCTGTCTGGCATCTGCGATGTATCGGCGAGCCTCTTTGATGTGTCGTCGAGTAGTTCGGTGTCACTTGGTTGATCCGTTCCTGCATTGTAAATACTCCACCAGAGGGCAGAAGGGGGAGGGCTGCTCCTTCCAAGCCTCCCGGGCCAAGTTCAACAGTCCTCGAGGGCACCATCCGAAAAGGAGCTTGAACGGGGTGAAGCCTGTGTATGTTCATGGGGGTCTCACCGACTGTGAAGAGCACATAGTGCAGGAGAAGGTCCCAGTGTCTACCATCTTCATCCACCACCCACCGCAGCATCTGCTTGAGGGTCTGGTTATACCTTCCCACCAGGCCGTCCGTCTGGGGGTGGTAGACGGATATTTTCAGGTGTTTCACCTACAACAGCTGGTACAGATCAACCATTCATTTTGACATAAATGGCATACCATGGTCTGTCAAGATGTCCTTGGGGATCCCCACACAACTGAACATCACCATGAGCTTCTTCACAATGTTGCGGGAGGTGTCTTTTCGCATAGGCACCGATTCGGGGTACTTGGTGACATAGTCCATGAGGACCAGAATGTAAATGTATTCTTGCCCCTTGGTAGACTTTGGCAGCAGCCCTATGAGGTCCATGCCAATCCTTTCTAAGGATATGCCAACGTTGGGGAGAGGAATGAGGGGGACAGTTGCTGGCTTTCGCAGTTTGGTTCGCTGACACTGGGGGCACCTTCTGCAGAAGGCCTGGTCCTCTGCCATGCCGGACCACAGGAACGGTCCCTCAGCTTCTCCAAGGGCTCCGGGCCCCCAGGTGGTCCCCAGCAGGTGTGTGTGGGCTAGGTGCATTAAGAGCTGGGTCCTGGAATGAAGAGGTCACAGGGCTGTACCCAGTGGTCGGTCAGGAAGTAGAGTAGCCCCCCTTTTACCAGGCATTAGGTGCCATTTAAGTGCTGCTCAGAGCTCTGGCTGACCCCCTCTATCTGACACACTTGGCCCCAACAGTGTTTTAAGCAGTCATTCTCCTTCCTTAAGTATCTCACCTCTCTGTGCTGCCTCGGCCCTTTTATATCTTCCTGACGTCTACTGGTTGGTGAGTAGCTGCCGCTCCACTCATTGGCCGCCAGCTGTGTGTGTATCTGCCACCCCTTCTTGCAGCCATGTGCCCCGACCCCAGCCCACCCCCTGCCCGATCCCCCCACACACACACATTTGTCTTCTGTTTATTCATTTAGTTTTTATTAACATCTTTAAGATTGTATTGACGCTTGTAATCTATTCTCATCTCCATGTTTCACTAATATAACATTTTTATTTACATTATTATAACATGTTAATACGAACTCTAGACTTATTAATAACAGTTCTACATTCCTGTAATGTTCATGCCAATAAAGCTTGCTCAATTGAATTGAAGGGTGTGTGTTTATAGATTCGGGATCTTTTCTTGGTTCTGGCCTAAAAAAAACCCAATGCTTTCAAACATGCCAAGCTGTAACGAGTCATTTGTGAAGGCAAATATGCAAAAAACGTGTAAATACGTGAACGTGAGTCATGTGATTTAAGTCATGTGATTAATGATTTCTTTCTTGCCTTTTTGTCGTTCTCTTTGATCGTCTTCGTCTCTTCCACTTTTCTTGTCTCATTTCATTTCGTACTTTTTAATCGTCTTCCCATCTTTTGATCTTGACCATCTCCTCTGCTGTGGTCTTCTCTCCATCGGCAGTTCAGCTCGGGTTCCTCAGTGTTCTAGGAACAATGGTTTCGTTCACAGTTCGCCGATTTGTGTGTGTCATATCTGTGCTTAATGCCCTCTGAAGGTCAGGAGTGTGGGATGAAAGTGATTCGATGCTTTCCATCTGCACACACTCCATCTCCATCCTGAGCCGGTGTGCACCTCACACACTTCAGCAGCTCAGAACTTCAATAAACACTCCACATAATCTCCATCACAGCAGAATAATAACTCCATCAGCTGCTTCTGTGTGTCTCAGCCTCTCTCTCTCGCTCTCGCTCTTTCGCTCTCTCAGAGCCTCATATAAATAAAGACAGACAGAAATTCACAGCTGTGGCAAAAATAAAGCGTGAAACACGAACCCTGCTCCCTCGACTCAGCTCGAGTGTGATGAGGAGGTCGGAATGTCAGAGAATAACCTTTAACACAGAAAAGTAGACCATCCTCCAGAGTCATCTCGGCATGCGTTCTTCATCCTGTGTTGAGGTGGAAGTGTGTTTTGGATCGTTGTCTTGCTGCATGATGAAGTTCTTCCTGACTCATTTGGACATATTTCTCTGTAAATCTACAGACAAAATGTTCCTGTAAACTTCTGAATTCGTTCTGCTGCTTCCATCATGAGTTCGTCAATAAACATTAGTGAGAATGTTCCAGAAGCAGCCGTGTGAGCCCAAGCCATGACACTACCTCCACCATGTTTCACAGATGAGCTTCTATGTTCTGGATCATGAGCAGATCCTTTCTTTCTCCACACTTTGGCCTTTCCATCACTTTGGTGGAGGTTCATCTCGGTTCCAGAACTTTTGTGGATCATCTGTGTGTTTCTTTGTGAATTCCAGTCTGGATTTCTGATTCTTACTGCTGATGAGTGGTTTCCATCTTGTGGTACGGCCTCTATATTTCTGCTCTCGAAGTCTTCTTCGAACGTTGGATTGTGAGACCTTCACCCTGCCCTGTGGAGGTTGTTGGTGATGTCACTGAGTGGTGTTTTTGGGTTTTTCTTCACAGCTCTCACAATGTTTCTGTCATCAGCTGCTGTAGTTTTCCTCGGCCGACCCGTTCTGTGTCTGTTCCTCAGCACACCTGGAGTTTCATAAAGATCTACCAATTTACTAGGATATTTAAACAGTTAGTTACTTATCAAATGATTTAAAACGTTGTGTCCCTCTTTGTTGAATAAAACTGTAATGAGGTTCTACAAGGTTCGACCCTCAGACCTCTGTCGAAACGTCCAGCATCACACTCATAACTGATCAAAAGTCGACCAAGGACACAGAGGACTTGATAATCGCAGGCAACGCTGGTCTGAGTGAAATCGTTTCGGACCGCTCGATAAAAACACGAGCGCCTTATCGATTTCTCTCCAGAGCACAGAGATAAATCGTTAGCAGAAGAACAGACAAAAAGAAACTGCTGCAAAGATATTCACGGGGTTAGAAAGTCAGGAATTGTTCCGAAGATCAACAACAAGATCCTCTTCCTGAACGTGGAACGTCCTTCATATACTTTACAGATAACACCTTGAGGAACATCACGACGGAGCGGTTTCCAGAATGAACTGATGAGAACCGAGAGCGGAACACGAAGGTTCCTGTAACTAACATCAACGTAACGCATTCATTATCTCGAACTTTACAGCATCAGCAACGTTCAGAGTTATTAACGTTTTAGTAACGAACATCACCATCACCAAAGCAGGTGTTAACCTTCAGACCAGGAACTTCTCGACATTTTCATTATGAACGTGGCGTCATTTCATTTATGCTAATTTATGCAAAAAGAAGATTGTCATGGATTGAATAAATAGTCCGTTAAACGCTTCAGCTTACTTTAACACTTTGATACTAAAGTTTACGGTTTCATTAGTGTTCATGAAACGGTCATCTACAAATGTTTCATAAATAAATAAATAAATAAACGCATGTGAACTTTACATTTTATAAAGCTGTGTGTTTCTTTAATGCAAGATCATCTCGCATGTTTATCATCATGTTTCATCTCCAGACAAAATGTACGTCTTATAAATCATACGGTGAAAAAAAGACAAAAAAAAATTCAATAAATAAACAAAAATAAATGTAAAAAAAAAAACACCCCACTGTAAATTTCTCTGAGTTTTTTTTTTTATTAATTTTTCCAGCACACACGTCGTAAAAAACAGTCAATAGTGTAAGCAAGAAAAATTCAGATACACAATTTTTTCAATCCTCTGAATTTGTTAATTTTCTGTAAAAAAAAATAAAAAATAAAAAAAAATAAAAAAATAATAATAAAAAAAAAAACAAAGAAATTGAAACACGAATAACAGAAATAAATTATACTGAGATCTCAAGGCACGTGTGGCATATAAAGGCTAATGTGCATGCACTCTCTCTCACACACACACACACACACACACACGCACGCACACGCAGTGAATTAATTAATTAAAGCGTTATGTTACAGCCATAAATACAAACCGTTACTTAATGCCTGAAACACTGCTGATAAATCAGAACAAAAGACACACACACTCACACACGTCTAATCTGGGTTGGTCTGATCTGGTCTATTATAGTTTATTTTTGATCAGGTATTTGGTCTGGACTGGATTGTCCTAACATTTAAAGCGTAGCTAGTAGTTTGGGTTTGTATAAGATATAGTCTGGTCTAATCTGGTTCTGTTATATCCAGTTTGGCCTGAGGTGGTTTAAACTGGTTTTGTCTGATCTGGTCTATTATGGTCTGGTCTAATCTGGTTTGATCTGATCAGGTCTAGTCATTTGAGTTGTCATTCGCTCTAGTGTAACGGTGGCCTGGTAACTTTTAATGCATTTATGGTATGGTCTAATCTAATCTCCGGTCTAATGTTTCCTGATCGAACATCATCTGCAGATTGCAGAGTTTAGTAAAATGCACAGATTAAAGAATGACTGAATACTTTTGCTATTTCTGTTTAAAAATCCCAGAAACTAGAATATTAATCTGATCTAATACGATAAAGTGCACTGACTCGGTGTGGACAGATTACACCCGAGTCTGGACTACAGGTCAGAATATGGCTTTACATCCTTATTTTTACTCTCTCTCTTTCTCACACACACACACACTCACACACACACACTCACACACACACACACAATTTGCCGTATTCACAGTGTTGAAGAAATGTGTGTGTGTGAGTGTGTGTGTATAATAGATTGTCAGATTTGTGTGTGATAAAAATACTGCTTTCTTTTCAGAAGGATATTTATTTCCAGAACACACACACACACACACACACACACACACACACACACACACACACACACACACACACACACACACACACACACACACACACACACACACACACACACACACACACACACACACTCACACACACACTCACACACACACACACAATTTGCCGTATTCACAGTGTTGAAGGTATGTGAGTGTGTGTGTGTGTTGCTAATGGCTAAGTAATGTGGTGTGTGTGTAATTTGTATGTGTGTTATTTTGTGATGTGATATGTGTATGTTATGTTGAGTGTGTGTGTATAATAGATTGTCAGATTTGTGTGTGATAAAAATACTGCTTTCTTTTCAGAAGGATATTTATTTCCAGAACACACACACACACACACACACACACACACACACACACACACTCACACACACACTCACACACACACACAGTGCATAATGCAGAGATAAATCCAGGACAGCTTCTGCCCCCGGTGCGATTCCTGATAGCTTTCATATTCAAATCATCTGCTCATTTACATATTTACACCTCTGACGTCTGATTGG
>CM022775.1:20254263-20259263 GCA_012411365.1 Ameiurus melas
AAGCAGATGAACTCTCTAATCTACCACACACACACACACACACACACACACACACACACACACACACACACAGAGAGAGAGAGAGAGAGAGAGAGAGAGAGAGAGAGAGAGAGAGACCCCAACATAAAGTGAGAGAGAGAGAGGGGAAGATGAAAGGTTTGTAAAGGGCAATGTGTGAGTGAGAGTATATTTCTGTGTGTGTGTGTGTGTGTGTGTGTGTGTGTGTGTGTGTGTGTGTGTGTGTGTGTGTGTGTGTGTGAGCGAGGAGAGAGAGATGGTAATTGACTGATAATCTAATTAAACCATGCTGATTGATTGTTATAAATTACCTTCATAGAGCTGCACATACTGCGGGAACCCTGCTGCTCTCAGCCAATCACAAGCCTCCTTTGCCTCCACCCCTACAGAGAGAGAGAGAGAGAGAGAGAGAGAGAGAGAGAGAGGTCATGACATGATATCTGGTATCTGATAATGGTATCTACTGGGCTCATTAAACGGGACAGGAATGAGAGCTCATTAGTTGTTTCCACACAGAAGAGTGGCATGATGTCATCAGTGTAACCTGCAAGCTGTCAGTGCTGCTACTCCCAGTTACTACGAGTCCACTGCTAGTGAGCGACATCATTCACCATTACACTGAAGAGCACTTCATATTCATCTCACATTTCACAGACCAACCACCGCGCACCAGGGACTCACCGGACAAGCAAGAGGAGCAGAGGAACTAGTCATTTCAATTTCAGTGAGGGAACACACAGCCTGAAGACACATTAAGCCCTGAACACACAGGTCCCTGAACACACACAGGTCCCTGAACACACACAGGTCCCTGAACACACACAGGTCCCTGAACACACATGTCCCTGAAAACACACAGGTCCATAAAACACACAGGTCCCTGAACACACAGGTCCCTGAACACACACAGGTTCCTGAACACACACAGGTCCCTGAAAACACACAGGTTCCTGAAAACACGTGTCCCTGAACACACAGGTCCCTGAAAACTTGAGTTTTGAAAACACAAGAACGTAGGACAATGGGGCTGCCGTTCGTGTGTTATTAGTGTAAATTTGAGTGTTACTAAAAAACAACATGTGATTAGAACCTTATAGAAGTTTACAATTTAAAAAAAAAATCAATCTGCACATAAAACGTTTATAAAGACCTCCACAAAAAGTGAGCTCAGATCAGAGGAAAAGGACGACTACCTCATTCCACACTGACAGACACCCATCTCGTTTACATACATAACGAAGCGAAATTATTCACAAAGCCAGGAGCTCGTTACAACGTTCTAGTGAAGGGTCAGAATCGCACGGACACACACGTAGAGACACGTACAGCAACCACGGAATGAAGAAGAGATTAGCGCAGGGCCGTGCCGGCTCATTAGCATATCTGTGGGGTTTGATGGGGTCTCAATCAGAGCCGGAACAATCAGACATCTCGTTGACCATGGAGAGAACCGGCCCCGGATTTTTTTTATTTCACCTCACACATCAAACATGATTAGAGAAGAATGAACGACAAACTAGTCAACCAGAGAGAAACATAAAGACCCACGGCAGTTCTAGAATCTGGAGTCCGGTTCTAGATTCCTCAGAAAGGTAGCAATTTGCAAAGATCTAGAATGTTTCCAGGTGTTTTAGAATCATCTCTCCAGTTCTATAATCCTCAGTGCGGTTCTATACACACACAGCTGTGGTTTGACTTCTCGAGATCTTATCCGCTTCCTTTACTTCCTGTTTCCCAATGCAGCATTCTAGAACTCCCAGAGGCACTGCAGGATTTCCCACACACACACACACACACACACAGTCAGTCACCCTCTACACTTCGTTGCAGTCTTAAGAGGAGTCGTGCGATTATAATACTGTTTTATAGAAGTTTACAGAACCATACGGGTGATTCTAGAATTCTTCCTCCAGTTCTAATCATCGGTCCTGGTTCTAAAATCAGAGTAACCCCAAACACCACAGTGCGGTTCTACAATCCTTAGAGCAGTCGTAAAATCCTCTGTCCGGGTCCAGAATCCTGAGCGCGGTCCTATAACGGCCTGTCCAGTTCTAGATTTACCACTGCGGTTCTAGAATCCTGAACCATAGGGATCCTGAACTTTGGGTCTAGAATTCTCTGTGCTTTGGGATGGTTAAAAAAAAAAGTCAGCGTGATTCCAGAACCGTTCGCACAGATTTACAGTCATCAGTGAGGTTCTAGAATCCTCCATTCAGACCCAGAATTCACGGCATCGGTTCCACCGCTCAGAATGTTGGAGAATTTTACGATTTTCTTTTTTTCTTTTTCTTTAAACCTCGTCGCTGTTCTAGAATCATCAGTTCCTCTCTAGAACTCCTCCTTCTCTAGAATTCTAGGAATCGGTCAGTCTGATCCTACAATCTTCTAGAGCTCTTCTAAAAACCCATCCGTGTGGTTCTGGAATACTCCGTCCTGTTCACTACACCTGGCTAGTTTATCGGTTTAGCTGAAGACGGATCACAAGCTAGCAGGTGTTAGTTTTCTGCTGATGAACCCAACAACACTGAGATAGCACACACACACACACACACACACACACACACACACACACACACACACACACACACACACAGCATGTGAACAGCACCCTCCTGGCACACAAAAGGCCAGTCCTAAATTTAATTTACTCCGGGGGTTCATTTGGATAGAACACTTTTTTTTTTTTAGGAACATAAGTGATGTAGTCTCAGTAGGGGTCAAGAGGAAATGAGTCCAAACACATCATGCAGAGAGAGAGTGTGTGTGTGTGTGTGTGTGTGTGTGTGTGTGTGTGTGTTTTAACGTTAACCTCCCGCTTGCCTCCATATGGAGCATAATAGACAGACAGTACGATACCAAAGGGTGTGTGTGTGTGTGTGTGATGGAGAGAGAGAAACTCTGAGGTTAAAAGGACATCCTAGTCCACCAAACGCATCGAAATCCCACAATGCATTGCAAGAAGTTCATGTCTAAACTGACTAGTGACTATTGAATACCCATAATGCACTACAGTGAGGAAAGACGGCAATCAACTGACTCTTAACTGATTAACTGATTCTTTGAATCGTCCGATTGATTCTTTACAGATTCTTTTAAATATCCAACTGATTCTGCTCCGATTCATTTGACTCAATAAACTGCTTCCTTTAAATATTTAAATTCCTCTTACTTGAGCTAGCTTCTGCTTTCATGTGTATTTGTTGTTCCTGTTACTGTGAAATGTGTGTGTGTCAGAGGATCCTCCGATATTCCCTCAGCAGCTAGCATACAAGACCTTCGGTTAGCCCAGAATTCCTCTTTGCGGACAGTGTAAGTACACAGTAACGGTGACGACGTGACAGAACCACCTGGAACATCGACATTTACCTCAGATGTGTTGCTATGGTAATCAGTAGGACGATTACACGGTCACTACACTTCGTGTAACCTCGTTCGGTTCCCACCATCCTGAGGAACACTGGCAACCACAAGAGTGGGTCATAGTTGTATTTTTGGACCCGAAAGCACAGCGAACATTATAGATTTGGAAATGACACCTTAGCCACTGTTGCTAGCCACTGAGCTACGACAACATATCCAAAAATAAAATAAATAAAAATCACAGTATGTAAATGAGTCGCATGATTTCTACACATTCTTACTGATTCTAATCGTCCTACAGACTCCATCGCTAACTATTTACACCCGATTCCAACTGATTCGTTGCAGTTTCATCGACTCATCCGATTAAGGTTTGTTATCGAGTCTTTCTGTAATGAATCAGATTATTTTATTTTAATCTCCCCACTCATTCCGTGCGAATTCTTTTAACGACTCAACTGACTCTTTACTGATTTGAATCCTCCTACCGATTCCATGATCGTCCTTCACGGCTGAATCTTTACATCTCGTTTTTACCGATTCATTTGTCTAGTCTAACTGATTCGTTGCCATTTCTTTTGACTCGTTTTTGATTCATATGATTCGGGGACACTTTGTAACGAGTCTCCCCTGTACTCAGCGCCGTGTGTTGAATAAAGTTCATTGTTCAGTCTGGTTCTTTTCCCGTCCTGAGGAACAAGGACGACGTAAAGAAGATTGACTGATTCGCTGAACAGTCCAAAACGATTCGTGGATCTTTTTAAGAGGTGCGAAGGTTTCACGCTTTAGTGACGAGATCGTGATCAATCTTTCAGCTTGACCTCTGTAAACTCACCATAACTGCGGTGCCGTCGTCGAGTCAGGGAACCGTCGTGGTAACGGCGGCGGCGCCGTGGCGACGAGGTCTCCATATCGTTAACCCGTTAATGATCCACACGTTTCCAACGGTTCTCTGACTTCGAAAAACTCCATTTAATCCAGTAAGGGTCCATCTCTCTCTCTCTCTCTCTCTCTCTCTCACACACACACACACACACACACACCTCCAGGTCCCCTTTGTGGTATAATACAATTTTGAAAAGCTCAGTCCAGAGCTATAAGGCTAAAGCTGCTGGTGTTGTGAACAGGATGTGGCAGGAGAAGGCGAGAAATGTTCCTCATGCTGAAGTAAATTGGGGGATGTTGAGGGGTAGATGGGGGGCAGTCTCACACTTCCTGCCCCATTTGGCCCCTTGGCCTGAATGGCCCACTTCACAATAAGCCAGGAAATACACACCACTCCGGCCACACCGCTGTGTGTGTGTGTGTGTGTGTGTGTGTGAGAGAAAGAGTTAAGAGTGAGATTGTTAATTAAGAAAAAGAAAGAAAATAACAAAGAATGCACAATATAAAGAAAAAAAAGAAGAAAAAAAACTAAGTAAAAAAAAAAGAAAAGAAAAAGAAAAGAAAGAAAGGAAATGTAAAAAATAGACCGTGAGAATGAAAGATAAACAAAGAGCTTAGAAAATGAAAGAATGAAAGAAAAAGAAAGAGTGTATAACAAGGTCTAAGAAAGAAAATAATTTTAAAAATAATATAAATTAAACCCGACCAAACAAAAAAAAGCCAAAAGTTATTAACAA
>CM022775.1:20264263-20266763 GCA_012411365.1 Ameiurus melas
ACACTCACGCTGTACTGTACACTCACATTTACTCACGCTGTACTGTACACTCATGCTGTACTCTACCTTCACATTTACTCACGCTGTACTTTACACTCACGCTGTACTCTACCGTCACATTTACTCACGCTGTACTGTACACTCACGCTGTACTGTACACTCACATTTACTCACACTGTACTGTACCCTCACATTTACTCACGCTGTACTGTACACTCACACTGTACTGTACACTCACATTTACTCACGCTGTACTGTACACTCACGCTGTACTCTACCCTCACATTTACTCACGCTGTACTGTACACTCACGCTGTACTGTACACTCACGCTGTACTGTACACTCACATTTACTCACGCTGTACTGTACACTCACGCTGTACTCTACCCTCACATTTACTCACGCTGTACTGTACTCACGCTGTACTCTACACTCACATTTACTCACGCTGTACTGTACACTCACATTTACTCACGCTGTACTCTACACTCACATTTACTCACGCATGTACTCTACACTCAGATTTACTCACGCTGTACTCTTCACTCATGCTGTACTCACACTAAACTACACTCACACTGTACTCACACTATAAACTATACTCACACTGTACTGTACACTCACATTTACTCACGCTGTACTGTACACTCACGCTGTACTGTACACTCACATTTACTCACGCTGTACTGTACACTCACGCTGTACTGTACACACACATTTACTCACGCTGTACTGTACACTCACGCTGTACTGTACACACACATTTACTCACGCTATACTGTACACTCACATTTATTCACGCTGTACTCTACAATCACGCTGTACTGTACACTCACATTTTCTCACGCTGTACTGTACACTCACGCTGTACTCACTCAGTATTAGTTATTTCCTCGTGCACCACACACTGTACACGTCTAACTGTTCAGAATGTTCCGTAATTCAGAAATTGGACACATTACTATCTAGACCTCAGATGTTAGTACAGACTTAAGCACTGTTCGGAAGTTACAGGATGTTGAAGCGGACCTCCTACTCTGAGAATCTTCATGAAACATGGTCCTAAGGTCTCTGCTGGCTCTGTAACTTAAGTGAATTTTTCTTGAAAGATATCGTCTTCGTGCAAGGAGCAGTATTAAACGTAGTGCCAATGTGTGACAGTTTGATACAGCTACAAGATTTGCCCAGTAATAATGGTGGATTAATAGCATCATACAGTAGCCTATATCACTAGTAGTAACTGTTCAGAATGAAACCTGCTGACTGAAGCGGACGAGCGAGGAGGAAATAAATCTGTAGCGTTTTCACATTTCACTAATCAGAACGAGGAGAAACCACAGGTCTGAGACGGGACTGAACAGGAGCTGTGTGTGTGTGTGTGTGTGTGTGTGTGTGTGTGTGTGTGTTAGAAACAGAGCAGGTTTCAGTGTGAGCTGTTGAACTATATAAAGCCGAACGAGTAGTGACGCAAATAAATCGCTTCGACAACTACGACCTATATTCTAATCTATAAACGAATCTCGAACAAAACGACCACGACACAGTAACATGCAAACAGCGCACAAACACACACACACACACACACACACACACACACACACACACACACACTCTGGTTCAGTGACAACCGCCTGGTCTGTTTGTTTCGCTTGCTGTAGGTTGTTTTGTTCTGCTCGGGGCTTGTATCACAAGACCACATCACAATTCCATGCTGTTGTTTTTGTTCAACCTTTCAATGCAACACACACACACACACACACACACACCGATCTGGACGTTAAGAACACACACCTGTGCTTCCCTTATTATAACCAGCAGTCACGGTATGAGGCACTGACACTGTGGTCAACTCGATACTTGAACTCATGGCGTTATGAATAAGTTCCTGTTTCAAATACATGAGTAAGACATGACTCTGTGTGTGTGTGTGTGTGTGTGTGTGTGTGTGTGTGACAGTAAAATATTCCACACCAGGGCCGTGTGAGTGAAGTGGAGGTACTGTTAGGACCCGGACGGTGATGGATTTCCTCCAGCAGCACGTCCCCGAGTGTGTGTTCTCCCTCCTCCTCCACAGGAACTTACCAACCATGACTATTCTCCTCCAGGAGAGACAGACGTGTACTTTTTATCCGTTTGTAGTTACATTTCAAGTCGGTGAAACGAGTTAGTTTGTGTTGTCCTGTAAGTTATAGCAGCTGTAAAAGAAACCCCATGTAGAAGAGAAGAAAGAAGAAGATAGGTACTTTATCATTACAGGTACCAGGATCACCCACCACCACCACCCCCCGCGCAGACCTTCGCGCATGCGCAGCAGCGCACGCCGTTTAAATAGAGGCTTTATTGTCGCGTTATTACAGAGAATGGTTTTGAACCGTGATCTCACCTAAAGCCCGGGTGTGTTTACTTTTGCTCCTCAGCACGGGTAAAGCTCTGTGTGTAGAACTCCTGACACTGTTCTGCTGCACCGTTTCACCACTTTTATCCATGTTCCCCTCTCCT
>CM022775.1:20271763-20284263 GCA_012411365.1 Ameiurus melas
TACCACACATGCTAATGCTAAGCGCTAACATACAGACTCAGCATTGTTCATGCAGATGTGGGACACACGGAACGCCAATGCCGAACTAAATTCATACACACACACACACACACACACACACACACACACACATACGAAATACTACATCAGTGTAAAACGCAATATCGACACAAGTGTGATAAACATAAAACAGAAAAATAAATATCATAATCACACACACACACACACACACACACACACACGTCCTGATTCCAGACCTCCCACTTTTTATACATTTCCCCCTACAACTGTCTACAAACACACAACACTCTGTCTCAGCAATCCTCTCTCTCACACACACACACACACACACACACACGTGTGACAGAATGAAAGGATATTTTGTTTTTCTGTACAATTTTTATTTAATCCTTATTCTTTTTTTTTTTTTTACATTTTAAACCCCAAAGCTTTACATTCGCTGCCATAAAAACACAAAGTGCAGAAATCAACATGTAACTTTTGTGGCTTTTATGACGGACACGTTCACCTTTAGCTGATCTAGAATCTCAGAACGACAAACTTCGCCTTTAGAACATTTACAAATTTAAAAACGCTCTCAGCGATACGCACCAACAATCTCGAGGACATCGTTCTGCACTACGTCTCATCAGACTCGCTGTCCAATCAAACGCTCTGTAGGCTCTGAAGCGTCCCGCCCCCAACATCATAAACACCCATGCTAACCTGCTGCGAGGTAACCTAAACGCTTTTGGCTAAAGTGGGAGGAGCCACTCGATATGTCCGTTATTTACAGATCAGAGTCGAGTTACTGCGGAACCGAACCGAACATTCAGAGGGGAAACGTAGCTCTTGCGGATGGTTCTTCGGAGAGCAGACTAACGTCAGCGATTAGCAGAAGTCCCAAAACAATGTTAAAATGATCAGAACGTATTTCTGTTTTTTGTTTGTTTTTAATCAACTTTTATGAAATCGTTGCAAACGTTATCGTGACATTTTACGCAGGAACGTCACTTTGTAAAAAAAGAAATTGTAAACATCCAATTTCAACGACCTTACCTTCAGCTTCCAGTGATTCCGCCAAGTTTCCTTACTGACACGCCCCCTAGTTCGTTGCGACGTCATAACCCCAGGTATTCTTACTGACACGCCCCCAAAGCCACGCCCCTAGTTCGTTGCGACGTCATAACCCCAGGTTTTCTTACTGACACGCCCCCAAAGCCACGCCCCCTAGTTCGTTGCGACGTCATAACCCCAGGTTTTCTTACTGACACGCCCCCAAAGCCACGCCCCCTAGTTCGTTGCGACGTCATAACCCCAGGTTTTCTTACTGACACGCCCCCACTTCATGGTGTCTGTCTGGATTTATTTTTTGACGTAAGCTAATAAAAAAAAATTAAATAATAAAAAAAAGAGCCCCAAACTATTATTAAAACTCCGACACGACCTCAGAGAAAGCAAGTTTTCGTTGTTTTTCCCGTCATTAACACAATCTCAGGTTGGAATTAATCCCACATCACCACAACGTCTCCAAATAAACAGAACCCCCCACAGAGATATACAATCAGGCCCCGCCCCACTCATTAACATTCATGAAACAAGCTGATTCGATATTTCTTTTCAGAACTAAAGGATTTCATTAAATTAAATAATGATGTTTTTTTATTAGGAGTGAACACTACTGAATCAGGACAGACATTAACATACTGTGCACACGTACACACACACACACACACACACACACACACGAGCAATTCAGCTGATGTATATGAAAACGTAACGGAATGGTGTTAAGAGTACAAAATAGTTTTCTGCTCGCTCTCTCTCTCTTCTCTCTCTTTTCTCTCTCCAGCCCTCCACATTACATTTCCCTTTATTTATTATTAATTATTTTTTAAAAAAAAACAAAAAAAACTGGGAAACGCTGCACCCAAAATATCAGGTCCATCCTCCTGATCAACATGACAGTAAGGGCAGGGAGGGAGGGGCTTCGGGATCCGTCCCTCGACTGATTGGTGGAGAGCGAGCGAGTGTTACGATGAAGCAGAGAAGGTCAGGATCATCCAGCCAATCACGAAGTAGAACAGGAAGACCGGGTAAACAACCAGAGCCTTCCGATTGGGTGGCTGGCTGTCAGCAAGGAACGCTGTGGAGGCTGTGGGAGCACAAACACACACAAACACACACACACACAAACACACACACACACACAAACAAACACACAAACAAACACACAAACAAACACACAAACACACACACAAACAAACACACAAACAAACACACAAACACACACACACACACAGTTTTTACAGTGTCAGGACAGAGGAGTTTATAAAAAGTACCATACTGCCATCTTGTGGTGAGCCGTGTTACTACAACTAAAGTCAGATCGCTCCCTCTACAGTGTGTGTGTGTGTGTGTGTGTGTGTGTGTGTGTGTGTGCGCGCGATCAGTCCGTACCAAACGTTGACCACCCGAAGGAAGCAGTGACCACCACAAGCCGAACAATGAAGCTGACCAATCCACTGGAGCCGAGCAGGACGAGACGACAAACCAACATGGCTGCCGTCAAGGGGAGGATACAGTAACCTAACACACACAGGCTCTGGAAGAATGATCTACACACACACACACACACACACACACACACAGAGAGAAGTGAGGGAGTGTGATTGGTCGGTGAAGCGGGTGTGAGCGAGTGTGATTGGTCGGTGTCTCACATGGTTCCTCCCAGCAGTTTGGAGTTGATGGTGATGACAATTGAACCGAACCAGATGATGACAAAGACTTCAGCAAACTGAGGACCACCGTCATCCTTACTGTCTGCAGAGCCACCCTGCAGCATCCTGACACACACACACACACACACACACACACACACACACACAGGTATGAAGTTGTACTTTGTGGGTTTACCAGACTCCTCCATGTTTGTTGTGAGTGTGTGTTACTTACAATGCCAGAGCAACACACAGCAGCAAAGGTCCCCACAAATCCCCTACAGACACACACACACACACACACTTTAAACGGTATCAGGAAGTGAACACCTGATTAACCAATCAGAATGAAGGGTTTTGTGATGTAACAGATGGGTGTGTACTCACAGTCTCGCAGTAAAGCTGAGCTTTTCTTTGGGTACATCACGTGCACAAACTTCTGACCTACTGCCTTCAAATCCCTCAGCTACAACACACACACACACACACACACACACCACTTAAAACATTCCTTAGTCGATTTTTGATCATGAAATCTGCGAATATTTGGACGAGTCTAGCGGTATCCGGAGCCGAGACGGAACTCACGATGGTATCCTTCACAGGTTCATCCAGGGTGGAGATCTCATCGTTTACACTCTGTGAGCTCATGGGCACGGTGATGTCACCTTCCACTGGGATATCGTCCGCTATCGATACGTCCGACAACCCTGCGAACTACACACACGCGCGCACACACACACGCACACACACACGCACACACACACACACACACGCAGTGTTTCGTTGTGAAGACACACAGATATGAGGCATCAACAGACAAACACACAGATCCTTTCCATCGTAACAAACCGCCATGGAACAATTTCAGTTGGTGTGCAAAAGTTTACCCCCCCGTGTAACAGACTTAATACAAAAATGAAAACATTCACTAATTTTTACAATTTATCCACAAACAAAACAGATGAGTGAAGCTATTCTGTTATTACAGAATATTACAGTTCTCAAATTGTGTGTGTGCGCGCAGGGGGTGTAAACTTATTATTATTAATAGTTTTCTTAATATCTTTATTCTGCCATTTTGTTTATGTAACTCGCAGTAGCTGCACAAACTTTTGTATATAGACTCCTAGAAAGCTTCAGGACACAAACAATATCTAAATGTAATATTTTAACTCAAATAAAATACGGCATTTCCGTTCTAAAATATATAGATTGTGGTTATTTATGGGTTACTTCCGGACAGCTACCTTCAATCCGAGCTGCGTTATCGTTTCCCTACCCGTATTCCGACAAGACCCCGCCTCCTCGGCGTTTATTGGCTGTTCACACTCTCGAGACGCTTCGTGATTGGGTATTTTAACAACACGTCGATACTTCACTAAAACGCGCAAACGTTAGACACACAAGTCTAACAACCTAATAAGAAGTTTAAATAAAATTAAATAACTAATTAAATAAATAAAAAGTTTACGTATTGTTTTGACGTTATTCTCCATTTTGGTCTTCACATAGCTCGGGTCATGCAGGAGGCGGGAAAACGACCAACCAATCTCCGCTAACAATACGGAAAACGGGTGCTGACAAAATAGCGAAGATAACATAGACCACTATCGCAAACAAAACTACAGTAACAGCGGGAGAGAGAGAAAAAACAGCAAATCAATACACCTTCTCGTGTATATTTATAACACAAAATCACTCTTTCTAACCAGCCTGAATCACAACAGTGTCAATAAACATGCGATTGTTTCTTACCAGGGGTTTATTTATCTCGTCCACGTCCTCCATGTTTCTCCACACAACCCGGATGTTGTGACGTCACCAAATAGGCAACGTCGACAAGGCCAAAGAGACACGCGTGCATTCGAGCGGATCAACCGCACACTAAACCTGCGCAGTTAGGAGAAAATAAATAAATATATATATATATAACTGCGCAAATCTACTGCATAGCTTACAGACGTACAAATGAACCGGTTGTTTTAATAAATAATTCAATAAATATAGTTTAAGGAGTGTTTTATTTGTGTTGTTTAAACTATGTTTGGTTTTCTCATAAGCACAAGAGTGTTTAAAGTCAGTAAAATGTGATTAGCTTCTCAGCCAGTATATATCCATCCATCCATCTTCTACCACTTACGTTCTTCAGGGTCACGGGGAACCTGGAGCCTATCCTATGGAGCATGGGGCACAAGGCGGGGTACAACCCTGGACAGAGTGCCAGTCCATCGCAGGGCACAATCGCACACACACACTCACACACCCATTCATACACTTTAGACACTTTAGACACGCCAAACAGCCTACCATGCATGTGTTTGGACTGGAGGAGGAAACCGGAGTACCCGGAGGGAACCCCCGCAGCACGGGTAGAACATGCAAACTCTGCCCACACAGGACCCCTGCGGGACTCGAACCCCGGACCCTGGAGGTCTGAGGCAAACGTGCACCCAAGCCAGTATATACATATACATATGCGTATACATTCACAAACCTTTTCTAAACTCTCTTCTAATCAATTATATGGATGACACACACAAGTCTGAATCACTGATACAAACAGTTTTGATCGGTCAAAGTGGTTGAAGATTCAGGAGGATGCTGGATTAAAGGAAAGAGCGACGGATCGAGGAATAACTACATTGAAACATTAGCTAACTGATTTCATCAAGTGGTTTCTTTTACGTGCTGAACTTAGAACCCTAAGAACGTACAATCCCACTTCCGAAAACTACGAGACAGTGTGGAAAATCCCCCCAAAAAGGAAAAGAAAAGTCATTCACGCTGTACTGTATGGAGAAGACATTATAGGATGTTTTACTTTGAGAATTTTATTTCTTTTTGAAAATATACTATACACACATTTCAAAACGGACTCCAAAAAAGTTGGGACAGTCGCCTGTTTAGCGCTGTGTAACATCGGCTTTTCGTTTAATAACACTTATGAAGCGTTTGGACACCGAGTAAAGACACCGGTTGGTTCAGTTCAGCAAGAGGACTTTTCCCCCATTCATCCATTATACGTTTCTTCGGCTTCGGAACTGTACGGGGACGTCGGTGCCTCATTTTGCGCTTCAGAAAGCGCCACACGTTCTCAGTGGGAGACAGGTCAGGACTGCAGCAGGCCACGCTCGCACCCACACTCTCTGCCTACACAACCATGCGCTTGTAATCCGGGCAGAATGTGGACCGGCGTTGTCCTGCTCTGGGTGCCCAGAGAAGTGGGCGGAGCTTCTGGACAGTGTTGATGTACGACTTCTGCTTTGCATAGTAAAGCCGTAACTCGCACCTGTGGATGGTCGAACGGTGTCGACTGACAAAGGTTCACCAAAGTATTCCCGATTCCATGTCAGGATCTCCGTCACGGACTCAGAAGTCAGACTTCAGAAGTGGTTTTCGGGCCATGCCCTTTACACCCCGAATTTTTCCTCGAACCTGTCAATTATATTGTGTTACTGCGGAAGGAATATTCGCTGACGCATCTGTTGGCGGATTGTCGAGCCTCGACGCGTCCTTGCTCTTGAAGGACTGGACCTTTTTTTGGAGGCTCCTTAGGTTTCCGGTATGTTTTTAAAAAGTTCTGCTGTAAAGATTCATAAATATAAATTATTATCAGCTGTACCTATAAAGGTCTGGGTCAGAGACACTTGATTAGTGTTTTACAGAAACGTTGGTGGCATTAATGATCATTTTGTCCCCAAATGAACAATAAAGCTGTTGTCCCTGCCCTCTGCCTGTCCCTTTAAGAGCAGAGCTGTAGTGTAGGAGGGCTTTAGCCTGCTGACCAGGGTTGCCAGATCCAGTATCTCTCCACCTCACTCCACACCTCACAATCATTCGAGCGGTCGAATGATTGAAAAATGTACAGATTGGGTTGCTTTCTAGTGGTTTTAAATTCTATTATTATTCGAGTTCTATCTAGAATATATCCCACAGCGTTAACCTTCAAATTATTTCCCTCTCGTGTCCCAATATGTAAAAAGGTCTATATTTATTTATTTGAGAATTTTACAGAAGGATTAATAAGCTGTTCCTGAATTCTCGGCTGTAATTTGATCGAATAAAAGTTGCACGTGTGTATGAATATTCCATTAGATGGATATATCTGGATCGACAGCTGTACCACGGTCACGCCGAGATTACAGACTGTACGCACCGGACACCCGTCCAGTGCCAATGTTTTGAAGGGGGCGGGGATAAGTAGATGGCCCCACCCCCTCAAACATTTCTACAAGCCGAGACCCAAACACGCTGAAAGTGATGGTGTGTGTGTGTGTGTGTTAACGAACCAAAGCTAGTACTTGTGCTGAGTCATGTTAAAGTTAGGGTTAGGGTTAGCGCTAATGATGCTATGAGCCGCCATTTTGTTTGACGTCACTCGCTGAGCTCAGGGTCGAGAAGACCAGCTCCCCGAGTAAGAGGCGACGTGTGTTTCGGAGTTTTTTTTCTTAGTTGGAGGGTGTACGTGTTTTATAACCAATTCTACAATTCTACAAGGTTCCTTTTGACTTTAATAGATCACCCGAGTATAGTGTGTGTGTTTGAAAACGCTGTTCAGAAACACTTTGTGGTGGATTTTCCACCGAGGACACGAGTGGCCACTTGCAGCACAATCAGGAGGCGTTTCTGTGTGTGAACTCTTTCTTTCTGCTCTGGACGTCTTCCCTGAATCATCTCCAGACCTGCACCGCCTTCCTCCATTCCTCATTTAAACACTCCAATCTGGCAACCCTGTCCTTTGCCCTACCCGCTTTTGACAATTCTCCAATTCACCCACTACAGGAGAGGATCACACACACACACACACACACACACACACACACTCAGGCTTGAGTGTTATCAGTGTTTAAGTGATATATATCTCAGGTCAGAGGGAGGTGGAACAGTGTGATCCTACAGGAGTTGTGCAGAGGACATCCGTGTGTGAGTGTGTGTGTGTGTGTGTGTGTGTGTGTGTGTGTTCTGGAGAAGTTAATCCGGAATCCTCGCCTTTCTTCTGCGCGAGACGGATCCAGTTGTGACATCATCGCTTTATTGTAACAAATAAGTAACTAATCAAGCGCGCGCGCGCGTGTGTGTATGTGTGTGTGTGTGTGTGTGTGTGCAGCATGGGGCATCCTCCGCTCGAGTTCAGTGACTGCTACTCAGACAGTCCTGATTTCAGAGAGAGACTCAAGTGTTACGAGCTCGAGCTCGAGAAAACCAGCAAGTTCCTCAAGGACGTCATCAAAGACGGAAATAACGTCATCACCGCCATCAAAGGTAGGACTCGAAGAACCGATTCAAATCAAACAACAAAAAGGTGGGGAACCCCCCCCCCAAAAAAAAAGTACTGATGGCGGTACACGGTGGGGTACTGATGGTGGTACACGGTGGGGTACTGATGATGGTGGTACACGGTGGGTTGGGTACTGATGGCGGTACACGGTGGGGTACTGATGGCGGTACACGGTGGGGTACTGATGGTGGTACACGGTGGGGTACTGATGGCGTTCATGGTGGGTTGGGTACTGATGGCGGTACGGTGGGTTACTGATGGCAGTACCGGTGGGGTACTGATGGCGGTACACTTGGGGTACTGATGGCGGTACACGGTGGGGTACTGATGGTGGTACACGGTGGGGTACTGATGGCGGTACACGGTGGGTTGGGTACTGATGGCGGTACACGGTGGGGTACTGATGGCGGTACACGGTGGGGTACTGATGGCGGTACACGGTGGGGTACTGATGGCGGTACACGGTGGGGTACTGATGGCGGTACGGTGGGGTACTGATGGCGGTACGGTGGGGTACTGATGGCGGTACACGGTGGGGTACTGATGGCGGTACCGTGGGGTACTGATGGCGGTACCGGTGGGGTACTGATGGCGGTACACGGTGGGTACTGATGGCGGTACGGTGGGGTACTGATGGCGGTACACGGTGGGTTACTGATGGCGGTACACGGTGGGTTGAGTACTGATGGCGGTACACGGTGGGGTACTGATGGTGGTACACGGTGGGTTGGGTACTGATGGCGGTACACGGTGGGGTACTGATGGCGGTACACGGTGGGGTACTGATGGCGGTTCCAGTGCAGTAGATAAATATCACTCTCGTTACATGTGCTCCAGCCCCTGGGATAGACTCCAGGCTCCCCGTGACCTGTGTAGGATATTCGCTACAGATGATGGATGGATAGATGGATGAGTTGATGGATGGATGGATGAGTTGATGGATGCATGGATAAGTTGATGGATAGATAGATGGATGAGTTGATGGATAGATGGATGAGTTGATGGATAGATGGATGGATGAGTTGATGGATAGATAGATGGATGAGTTGATGGATAGATGGATGAGTTGATGGATAGATGGATGAGTTGATGGATAGATGGATGGATGAGTTGATGGATAGATGGATGGATGAGTTGATGGATAGATGGATGAGTTGATGGATAGATGGATGGATGAGTTGAGGGGGGGGGGGGGGGGGGGGGGTGGGGGGGGGGGGGGGGGTGTGTTGGGTTGTGTGGTGGGGTGGGGGGGGGGGGGGGTGGGGGGGTGGGGGGGTGGGGGGGTGTGTGGTTGGTTGGGTTGGTGGGTGGGGGGGTGGGGGGGTGGGGGGGGGGGGGGGTGGGGGTGGGGTGTGGGTGGGGGTGGTGGTGTTTGGTTGTTGGGGGGGGGTGTGGTTGGGGGGGGGGGGGGGTGGGGGGGTGGAGGGGGGGGGGGGTGGGGGGGGGGGGGGGGGGGTGGGGGGTTGGGGGGTGGGGTGGGTGGGGGGGGGGGGGGGGGGGGGGGTGGGGGTGGGGGGGGGGGGGGGGGGGGGGGTGGGGGGGTGGGGGGGGGGGGGGGTGGGGGGGTGGGGGGGTGGTTGGGTTGTGTTTTGGTGGGTGGGGTGGTGGGGGGAGGGGTGGGTGGTGGGGGGTTGGTTGTGTTGTTGTTTGGTTGGTTGGTTGTGTTGTTGTTTAGTTGGTTGGGTTGGTTTTTGGTTGGATGAGTTGATGGATAGATGGATGAGTTGATGGATAGATGGATGAGTTGATGTATAGATGGATGGATGAGTTGATGTATAGATGGATGAGTTGATGTATAGTTGGATGAGTTGATGGATAGATGGATGGATGAGTTGATGATGATGAGTTGATTGTGTGTTGTTGTTGTTGAAAAGTTGTTTGACTCCGCACAGCATTCCTCTGAGACTCGAGCAGAAACAGGAAGTGAGGAGTTTCCATTGTTCACACATCGTCACTCACGCTACACTCCACTAACGCTGAGCTAGCAAACAGCTGATCACTTTATCCGATCTGTTCTTTCTTTCTGTTCATTGTACATCGTGTTGCTTTATGTCGTAAAACGGATCATCAGGTGTGTGTGTGTGTGTGTGTGTGTATGTGAGAGAGAGAGAGAGAGATGGTGCTCGTGGTGTAAAAGCGGTGCTTTTTGAACCCTGAGGATCTCTTTCGCTTTCAGCTCTCACTGTCTCACTCCAGCAAATAGAAACCCCAAATGACTTCCTTATATAATGTGCTTATTTTGGGGAAGTGTGTGTGTTGAGGCTTTTCTTCCTCACGTGTAGTGAAGCAGTCATTTAGAAACTTCCAGAGGTTCTCCAATACGGTTTCAGTCACGATTCTCAGACTTACGCCCCCTGGACCTCGTTTTGTTCTCCAAACTGCTCCAGAAAGAATCCGGTCGGTGTTGCTGAACTTGTCGTGTGATGTTCTCCTCCAACTGGAGGTCCAGAAATCAGCATGACTCAGCAGTGGTGCTGTTGATGGACAGAGCTGGGTGTGGAAGTGTTTTGAGAGTGTTCACCTCCAGGTTGTTGTTCTCACACCGGCCGTATGCAGACTCCGTACTGTTCTTTATGAGACCCGGCGCTCTCCTGGACCTCGGTGAGGAAAGGAGTACAGGTGTCATGGCTGTTCACAGAGGTGCTGGGCTTTCATCTTTTGCTGTAGTACCTGGAGTCCAAGAACTAAGAGGGACGTAAAGCTGAACATGTTCGAGAGGAGCTGGTGAAGGAGTCAGTACAGCGTCGGCAAATCACTGAAGTTCTTAATCCACGGGTTCCACGGGTTCCTCTCAGAGTGTTGAGAAACATCTCTGTTCCGTTGCCACTCCTGAACATTAAGCTTTATTTCTTTTATTTTAAGTATACCTTTTTAGGTGTGGCCTCTGTGCTTCAGTCTCAGTGAGGGGGAGTGGCCTCTGTGCTTCAGTCCCAGTGAAGGGGGTGTGGCCTCTGTGCTTCAGTCTCAGTGAGGAGGTGTGGCCTCTGTGCTTCAGTCTCAGTGAGGAGGTGTGGCCTCTGTGCTTCAGTCTCAGTGAAGGGGGAGTGGCCTCTGTGCTTCAGTCTCAGTGAGGAGGTATGGCCTCTGTGCTTCAGTCTCAGTGAAGGGGGAGTGGCCTCTGTGCTTCAGTCTCAGTGAAGGGGGTGTGGCCTCTGTGCTTCAGTCCCAGTGAAGGGGGAGGGGCCTCTGTGCTTCAGTCTCAGTGAGGAGGCAGACTTATTAGCTTCAGTTGCCGTGAAGGGGTCTGACCTCTGTGCTTCAGTCTCAGTGAAGGGGGTGTGGCCTCTGTGCTTCAGTCTCAGTGAAGGGGGTGTGGCCTCTGTCATCATTTATTTTTATACCTGTTTTGATGGAGGTGACTGATGCAACACCTGTTATTATGAAAGCAGGAGTGGAATGAGGCGAGTCACAACACAGGAACAGTGTGTGTGTGTGTGTGTGTGTGTGTGTGTGTGTGTGTGTGTGCAGCTCTTGAGAAAGAGGCAACAGCTGTAACAGTGTGCTGTATTGAGAACAGGATATATACTGTGTGTGTGTGTGTTTACTTTAATCATATTTCCGGCACTGTAGTCAGGAACTGGGTCAGAGTGTGTGTGTGTGTGTGTGTTGTTTTATCTGTAGTGTGTGTGTGTGTGTGTGTGTGTGTGTTTGTTTTATCTGTATCATATTCCCTTGAGCACACACATTAACATCCGAATTTTGTGGGTACTTCTGGAAATGGCGTCTCTGTATAAATCAACCGTACACAGTGTGTGTGTGTGTGTGTGTGTGTGTTGATTATATGGTATCATTGCAGCGTTAGCTTTGATCATAAAATGGCCACGTGAGTGTCATGTTTTTGTGGTTGTTTTTCGGACTGTAAAGTTAGTAATTAACTTGTGAGTGTTTTATACCTGTACACTTATAAACAGCGTGTGTGTGTGTGTGTGTGTGTGTGTGTGTGTGTGCGTGTGTGCGTGTGCGCGTGTGCGTGTGTGTTTATAGGCTACTCTCTAGCCGTGCAGAAGTTCTCTCACACCCTGCAGACGTTCCAGTTCGACTTCATTGGCGACACACTAACTGATGACGAGATGAATATCGGTGAGTCACATGATCCACACGCTGCGCTCTGATTGGCCGGAGGCTCTACGGGGTGTAATCTGATTGGAATGGGTGAAGCAGCTGTGTGTTTCACATCACATTTGTAACATGCTGACTGTCAGTGCAGCGTGTGTGTGTGTGTGTGTGTGTGTGTGTGTGTGTGTGTGCGCCTCTCCTCTTATTGTGTCCTTTTATGGTTTCTGAGTGTTTTTCAGTTCGTGTGCCTGTATAGTCCTCACTCTGTGTGTGTGTGTGTGTGTGTGTGTGTGTGCGTGTGTGTGTGCTTTGCGTTGCAGCCGAGTCGTTCCGTGAGTTCGCCGGTTTGCTGCAGGAAGTGGAGGAGGACAGAATGATGCTGGTTGGTTGCTATACTTCCTGTTTACATTGCAGCTGTCAATCATCACCTTATCAACAAAACA
>CM022775.1:20291763-20294263 GCA_012411365.1 Ameiurus melas
TCCATCACACACACCAACATTCTCCATCACACACCAACATTCTCCATCACACACACCAACATTCTCCATCACACACACCAACATTCTCCATCACACACACCAACATTCTCCATCACACACCAAACATTCTCCATCACACACACCAACATTCTCCATCACACACCAACATTCTCCATCACACACACACCAACATTCTCCATCACACACCAACATTCTCCATCACACACCAACACTCTCCATCACACACCAACATTCTCCATCACACACACCCAACATTCTCCATCACACACACCAACATTCTCCATCACACACACCAACATTCTCCATCACACACCAACATTCTCCATCACACACACCAACATTCTCCATCACACACACAACATTCTCCATCACACACACCAACATTCTCCATCACACACACCAACATTCTCCATCACACACCAACATTCTCCATCACACACCAACATTCTCCATCACACACACCAACATTCTCCATCACACACACAACATTCTCCATCACACACCAACATTCTCCATCACACACACCAACATTCTCCATCACACACACCAACATTCTCCATCACACACCAACATTCTCCATCACACACCAACATTCTCCATCACACACCAACGTTCTCCATCACACACACAACGTTCTCCATCACACACACCAACGTTCTCCATCACACACACCAACGTTCTCCCACACACACCAACGTTCTCCATCACACACACCAACGTTCTCCATCACACACACACCAACGTTTCCATCACACACCAACGTTCTCCATCACACACACACCAACGTTCTCCATCACACACCAACTCCATCACACACACCAACGTTCTCCATCACACACACCCAACGTTTCTCCATCCACACACCCAACGTTCTCCATCACACACACACCAACGCTTCTCCATCACACACCAACGTTCTCCATCTCACACACCAACGTTTTCATCACACACACCAACGTTCTCCATCACACACAACAAGTTCTCCATCACACACACCAACGTTCTCCATCACACACACCAACGTTCTCCATCACACACACCAACGTTCTCCATCACACACAAACGTTCTCCATACACACACTAACGTTCTCCATCACACACACCAACGTTCTCCATCACACACACAACGCTTCTCCATCACACACAACCAACGTTCTCCATCACACACACACAACGTTCTCCATCACACACACCAACGTCTCCCATCACACACACCAACGTTTCTCCATCACACACACCAACGTTTCTCCATCACACACACACTCATCACACACCAACGTTTCCATCACACACACCAACGTTTCTCCATCACAAACACCAACGTTCTCCATCACACACACCAACGTTTCCATCACACCCACCAAGCTCCATCACACACACCAACGTTCTCCATCACACACACCAACGCTTCCCACACACCAACGTTCTCCATCACACACACCAACATTCTCCATCACACACACACCAACGTTCTCCATCACACACACAAACACTCCATCACACACACCAACATTCTCCATCACACACACCAACATTCTCCATCACACACCAACATTCTCCATCACACACCAACATTCTCCATCACACACACACCAACATTCTCCATCACACACCAACATTCTCCATCACACACACCAACATTCTCCATCACACACACCAACATTCTCCATCACACACACAAACATTCTCCATCACACACACACCAATATTCTCCATCACACACACACCAATATTCTCCATCACACACACACCAACATTCTCCATCACACACACACCAACATTCTCCATCAAACACACACCAACATTCTCCATCACACACACCAACATTCTCCATCACACACACCAACATTCTCCATCACACATACCAACATTCTCCATCACACACACCAACATTCTCCATCACACACATCAACATTCTCCATCACACACATCAACATTCTCCATCACACACACCAACATTCTCCATCACACACACCAACACTCTCCATCACACACCCATCAACATTCTCTCATCACACACACACCAACATTCTCCATCACACACACACCAACATATCTCCATCACACACCCATCAACATTCTCCATCACACACACACCAACATTCTCCATCACACACACACCAACATTCTCCATCACACACACCAACATTCTCCATCACACACATCAACATTCTCCATCACACACACCAACATTCTCCATCACACACAAACATTCTCCATCACACACCAACATTCTCCAACACACACCAACATTCTCCACCACACACACACCAACATTCTCCATCACACACCAACGTTTCCCACACACCAACGTTCTCCATCACACACACCAACGTTTCCACCACACACCAACGTTCTCCATCACACACACCAACGTTCTCCATCACACACACCAACGTTTCCCCACACACACCTTTCTCCCACACACACCAACGTTTCTCCATCACACACACCCCAACGTTCTCCATCACACACACCC
>CM022775.1:20299263-20301763 GCA_012411365.1 Ameiurus melas
ATGTGGGGAACTGGGGGAAGTGGGGAGCAGTGGGAAGTGGGGAACGGGGAAGTGGGGAACAGTGGGAAATGGGGAACAGAGGGATGTGGGGAACCAAGGGAAGTGGGGAAAGTGGGGAACAGAGGGAAGTGGGGGAAAGTGGGAACTGGGGAACAGAGAGAACAGGGGGAACTGGGGAACAGTGGGAAGTGGGGAACAGTGGGAAGTGGGGAACAGTGGGAAGTGGGGAACAGAGAGAACAGTGGGAAGTGGGGAACAGTGGGAAGTGTGGAACAGTTGGGGGAACAGAGAGAACAGTGGGAAGTGGGGAACAGTGGGAAGTGGGGAAACAGTGGGAACTGGGGAACACAGGGAACTGGGGAACAGTGGGGAACAGAGGGAAGGTTAGGAACAGGGGGAAGTGAGGAACATGGGGAACAGTGGGAAGTGGGGGAACAGTGGGAAGTGGGGAACAGTGGGAAGTGGGGAACAGTGGGAACTGGGGAACAGTGGGAAGTGGGGAACAGTGGGGAACAGAGAGAACAGTGGGAAGTGGGGAACAGTGGGGAACAGAGAGAACAGTGGGAAGTGGGGAACAGTGGGAACTGGGGAACAGTGGGAAGTGGGGAACAGTGGGGAACAGAGAACAGAACAGTGAAGTGGGGGAACAGTGAGGAAGTGGGGAAGGGAGAACAGTGGGAAGTGGGGAACAGTGGGAACGGGGAAGTGGGGTGGGGAACAGTGGGAAGTGGGGAACAGTGGGGAAGTGGGGAACAGAGGGAACTGGGGAACAGTGGGGAACAGAGGGAACAGTGGGAAGTGGGGAACAGAGGGAACTGGGGAACAGTGGGAACTGGGGAACAGAGGGAACTGGGGAACAGTGGGGAACAGAGGGAAGGTTAGGAACAGGGGGAAGTGAGGAACATGGGGAACAGGGGGAAGTGGGGAACAGTGGGAAGTGGGGAACAGTGGGGAACAGAGAGAACAGTGGGAAGTGGGGAACAGTGGGAAGTGGGGAACAGTGGGAAGTGGGGAACAGTGGGAAGTGGGGAACAGTGGGAACTGGGGAACAGTGGGAAGTGGGGAACAGAGAGAACAGTGGGAAGTGGGGAACAGTGGGGAACAGAGAGAACAGTGGGAAGTGGGGAACAGTGGGAAGTGGGGAACAGAGGGAACTGGGGAACAGTGGGGAACAGAGGGAACAGTGGGAAGTGGGGAACAGTGGGAAGTGGGGAACAGTGGGAACTGGGGAACAGAGGGAACTGGGGAACAGTGGGGAACAGAGGAAGGTTAGGAACAGGGGGAAGTGAGGAACATGGGGAACAGGGGGAAGTGGGGAACAGTGGAGTGGTGGGGAACAGTTGGGGAAAAGAGAGAACAGTGGGAAGACAGTGGGGAAACAGAGAGAACAGTGGGAAGTGGGGAACAGTGGGAACAGAGAGAACAGTGGGAAGTGGGGGACAGTGGGGAACAGAGAGAACAGAGGGAACTGGGGAACAGTGGGGAACAGAGGGAAGGTTAGGAACAGGGGGAAGTGGGGAACAGGGGGGAACAGAGAGAACAGTGGGAAGTGGGGAACAGTGGGAAGTGGGGAACAGAGAGAACAGTGGGAAGTGGGGAACAGTGGGAACAGAGAGAACAGTGGGAAGTGGGGAACAGTGGGAACAGAGAGAACAGTGGGAAGTGGGGAACAGTGGGAACAGAGAGAACAGTGGGAAGTGGGGAACAGTGGGAACTGGGGAACAGAGGGAACTGGGGAACAGAGGAACTGGGGAACAGTGGGGAACAGAGGGAAGGTTAGGAAACGGGGAAGTGAGGAACATGGGGAACAGGGGGAAGTGGGGAACAGTGGGAAGTGGGGAACAGAGAGAACAGTGGGAAGTGGGGAACAGTGGGAAGTGGGGAACAGTGGGGAACAGAGAGAACACTGGGAAGTGGGGGAACAGTGGGTGTGGGGAACAGTGGAGTACAGAGGAAACAGTGGGAAGTGGGGAACAGTGGGAAGTGGGGAACAGAGGAAACAGTGGGAAGTGGGGAACAGGGGGAACTGGAACAGTGGGAAGTGGGGGAAAGTGGGAAGTGGGGAACAGGGGGAACTGGGGAACAGTGGGAACAGTGGGAAGTGGGGAACGGGGGAACTGGGGAACAGTGGAGAATGGGGAACAGTGGGAAGTGGGGAAACTGGGGAACAGTGGGAAGTGGGAACAGTAGGGGAAGTGGGGAACAGGGGAAACAGAGAGACCAGTGGGAAGTGGGGAACAGGGGGAACTGGGGAACAGTGGGAAGTGGGGAACAGTGGGAAGTGGGGAACAGGGGGAAGTGGGGAACAGGGGGAAACAGAGAGAACAGTGGGAAGTGGGGAAAGAGGGGAAGTGGGGAACAGTGGGAAGTGGGGAACAGTAGGAAGTGGGGAACAGTGGGAAGTGGGGAACAGTGGGAAGTGGGGAACGTGGGGAAACAGGAGGAAGGTTAGGAACAGGGGAAGTGGAGAACATGGGGAACAGGGGGAAGTGGGGAACAG
>CM022775.1:20316763-20329263 GCA_012411365.1 Ameiurus melas
TATAATAATATAATACACTAATATAATAATATAATATAATACACTAATATAATAATATAATACACTATAATATAATATAATATAATACACTAATATAATATAATACACTATAATATAATATAATACACTAATATAATAATATACACTAATATAATATAATATATATATAATACACTATAATATAATATAATATAATACACTATAATATAATATAATACACTAATATAATAATATACACTAATATAATAATATAATACACTAATATAATAATATAATATAATACACTAATATTATAATATAATACACTAATATAATAATATAATATAATACACTAATATAATATAATACACTAATATAATAATATAATACACTAATATAATAATATAATACACTAATATAATATAATACACTAATATAATAATATAATACACTAATATAATATAATACACTAATATAATAATATAATACACTAATATAATATAATACAGTAATATAATATAATATAATACACTAATATAATATAATACAGTAATATAATATAATATAATACACTAATATAATATATAACATAATACAGTATGATATAATAATATACATATATAATGTGTTTGTTTCTTTTATCGGAGAATATTTGAACAATCTGAGCGTACAGTACATCAGTTCCTTCATAACATTAAAGTCATCCAGAGAGCAGAGGTTTTATTCTGAATAGTAAACACGTTAAACTAAAATGATTAACGATCACGAAGCGGCTTTCGATCCCAACATTCTTGTTTTGGCCGCGGGTTTGTGTTTTCCTTTCATGTCATGCCCCGCAGTGAGCGGCGTAAGCCAAGCAGAAATCTTTATATGGAAAATAAAAACCAAAATTACACACCAGGCTGATGCGCAAAACTCAGCAAACCACTACACGTATTTCTCCACGTATCGAGGAATGTAGAGGTCCTTCACGGGGTTCCGCGTGGTCAGCACATTTCCTGCTAGCGATCTAATCCGAATATTACAGTACCATCCACACGAAGAAAGAAACTGTCGAATGAACTGTCTTCCATCTGTCATATCCGGGTTCTAAACCTCTCTTATAGGTCAAGAGCGTAACGGTGCCACACACGACGGGTCCGATTCTGGAGGAGACGTCACCAACGCCAGCCCGGCTCCACCTCAGAGGATGAAATTAGCCCCTCCTGCTATGGCGCCACCCTGCATCCCTACGTCTATCCCTCCATCTCGCGTTCCTCCTCAGCGCCAAGCCGTCCTGCCCAAACCCACCGTCCAACAGAACCGCTTCTCTGACTCCGACGTCTCCAAACTGGCTTCGAGGATACCGGACGGTGGTCAGCGGTTGGACAACGGCGAGACCAGAGCAACAGTGGGCCGGACTCAGTCATTCCAGATCAGAAAACCTCCGCAGCGGGTCGTCACAGCAACCAGAGACGGTATCCCAGGCAACCCACAGCACTCGGTGTTTGAGTCTTGAATAAAGAGCTGCTGCTCTGAATTCTGGTTGGCGCGTTAAGAGATTTGGACCAGGCTCCTGAGAGATTTCTGGTTTGAGTCACTGCTGGATTGAATCGCTCTTACGGTATTCACAGATTTGGACCTGGTTCTGAAAAAGGATTTGGGTCTGACTCCTGTGAGTCGTTCATCCTTTTTGAAGGGTTTCTGTGGAATTCAGTTTTCAGCTGTTTTGTACCAGATTCCAGGATAATGAGTTTACTTATTTTTAGATAATATGCACCAGACTCCTCAATCAGATCTGATACTGTTACTGAAACAAACAAACAAAACATTTTTGGTTGGATCATAAAGATTATTTTGGATTTTGTTCTGGACAAATTGCCATTTAAAATCCATTTGAATCTACTTGAGAGATTTGGATCAGATCCTGAAGGATTGCTGGGTCGAATCCTGGTTTTGGATCCAAATCTTAAAGAAATTCTGGAAGACGATCAGCAATGCTGGATACGCAGTCCTGAAGATGTTCTGCTAGGTTTTAAACTGTGGTCCTGGTGTATATACCAGGTTCTGGAAGATGATCTAGTTTACGTGACATTGAGTTTTCTGGTTTGGCTCGACAGGATTTGAGATCAGGTTCTATGTTTGAAACCTTTTCAGAGTACTGAACAAGTTTGCATACCCATCTCCTGATGAGAACCATGGCGTTATTATGGTTTGGACTAGGAGAAGGGATTCCAAGTTGATGATTTGTACCAGAACTGAAAGCTTGTCTGTTTGAATCTTGGTTGAACCTGAGCAGTTAATCTTCGGTGTTGAATCCATTTCAGCAGATCAGAAGATTTACGGGTTGGGTTCCTCTGGAGCAGAGATTTGGACCAGGGTCCAGAACTGTTGGCTTTAAATCCTGGATTGTGCAATACGAAATCTCAACCAGTTTCCCCAAAAGCTGCTGGTGTGAATTCTCTTTAAGATGTATAGGATTTGGACCAGTTCCTGTTTCTGAAAGAGCTTTTGAACAAGATACTGAATGGGATATGGAAAAAATTGATCTGAAGGGAGTAAGGAATCATAGGGAGTTCTTCTTGAAATTTGGACCAGAATAGAGATAAAAGTTTTATGGGTTTAACAGTCAAGTTTTGCTAGGAGACAATTCTTGATGGGACTCCCCCCACGTAGGTCTCATTCCACTTGAGGGGACATCCCTACTTCCTCTCCTCTTTTACATTGGAACCCTTCTTGTATCCCACTGTCTCACATTCCTTCTCAACATTAGTTTTTGGTCTAAATTTCACGCCTTAACATGGCCTCAAACAAGAATATGAGATCATTGTATTTTCAGGTCCTTCACCCATTTTCTCACTGTCCTACGAAGTGTCCAGAATCAGGCTCTTTCAGAAACAGAACCTGGTTCTAAGATAGACCTTGTTTTTTTTAAATCACCTTACTAGGTGACCTGGTCCTTCAGATTCAGATCCTTCAGATTCCTCTTCAGAAAACAAAATTAGACCCTTCCACTGTGTCGATAACGTTCATCCATACTTCCTCTCCTCTTACACTTTTTACTCCTCAGTCTCTCCTGCTGTCCTGTCCTCCATCTCCTCAGCGTCACTCCGTCCTGCTCAGACCCACTGTCCACCAGGATCGCTCCTCCAAGCCCAAAACCTGGTCCACTTCAACGCCCATTACACCGACTCATACTTTTATGTAGTCCCATAATCTCTTACTCTCTCCAGACCCTCAACCAGATTTCTCAGTGACGTATCCAAAATCAGGTTTTAAAAGAAGACGTTTTTCAGGATCTCGTTCAAAAGATCTTTCAGAAACAGGAACTGGTCCAAACCTCTAAACGTCGTAGCAAGTTTCCGCTAAAAGATCTCGGTTTAAAGGGTTTTATGGGGCAGTCCTTGAATGGATCGGCTTACAAGGAGATTTGGTCCTGGTTCCTACGTTGGAAGTGTAACATCTGGTTGGGGTTTAAAGAGAATTCTAGAGGTTGGATTACTTGTTAGCGTATAGAACTCTGGAAATACGGAGCTCACGCCGTTCCAAAGAATTGAAGCGCGTGTGCTTGTGTGTTGAATAGCCGAGAGTGACGGGATCGCGAAGACTCGCCCTGCCTTAGAGAAAAGTCCCATCTGTCGGCCCCCGACACGACCTCCAGACCCGCCTTCACGATGTCTGACCAATCAGAAGACACCAAACGATGACACGCCAGCATCATAGTGAGTACACACACGTGTCGACACTTAAATGAACACTAGTCCACTCTTTGTGTAGATCTGACTTGGCGACGGGAGAAGTTTGTGTTCGATGTTAACTCGAGTGGCCCCCGAACGCTTCATGTTGTCCTGAAAAGCTTTTTGCGGAACGGTTTTTTGGATGTGATTCACAATTGTTTAAAAGAGCCCTCGGATGAAGAGTTATAGTTTCATAGCCTCCCGAAGCCTCCAGGAAGTCTCTGCTCATTACGCCATAAATCACAGTCGAGTGAATTAAAGTGAAATCACAGGTGCACGTCCTGTCCAAACCTGACCCGATCTGATGGCACGTTTTCAATCCAACCCTGAAAGCAGTCCAATTAAATTCTGTCTAGACTTGAGACCAACATGACACAGAGGTAACAAAAAAAGCTAAATACAATCCTAATGACACGCCTGATACTATGTAGTTGTCAGATCGTTCGCCAAAAGCAAATATTTATGGAGATTTATGGCTAACAGTCTGAGCAGATCTCACTTCCCGAGTTTATTATTCATAGCTGCTCAGCAGAGAACGCAGGTTCAACAACCAAAAAAACCCACAAAACTAATCCTTATTGCTTCACATACGTTGGTAGAAGCTTTTATCTAAAGTGGCGTATGTTTGAGAAGAGAAGTTGTGGGGTTTTGCTCAAGGGCCAACAGGGCAGTTTGTTCAGCTGCTCCGGGATTTTTACGATCGCAGAAGTGAACGCGATCTCCGCAACGTTCGGCGGAGCGTGCGATTTTCCAAATTCGCAGCAGATTTTCCGCAGATTCGCGTCATCCGAAGTTCTCTTCGATTCACGTGCGTCGAACATCAACAAACATCCCTGATGAAGACCGTGCAAAGCAATTTTGTGCGATTGCGATTTCGCATATTCAAGTAGTTGTTCAAAAATAGAAAGTGTACACTAACCGTAGCACTGGTTTCCGAATCCCAACATCCCGCTGCACTACACACACCGACCACGCTGCCGATCAGTGTCACGTCACGGAGGTAAGGATAAACCAAACAACGCGAGACACTGCAGAACGTGACTATTTATACACACGTGCTAATGAGCCAAACGTGAATCAGGTGAGAAAGACATGTGACGTGGTGCAGGGGCTGATGGGAAATGTAGTTTTTGTCCCTTTTCCTGTATCAGGGTGTTGATAGAACCGATGTAAGACTTTTGAGAATCAGGAACGCCTGTGGAAAAACCTGACACGTTTTTGGAGCCCGGTGAAAAAGCGTCTGCCAGCTGGCGACCCCAAGCTGTGTTGAAGTAACAGAAACGTTCCCTCAGAGGTGCAGCGTTTAGTTCTAGCGATTCCGCTTTAGTGACGTTTCTTTGCCGTTATGTTCCTGGAACGGAGATGTTCCCTTCAGGGGCGAGCACTCCTACGTCAGACTACTCCAGTACTTTTTTTTTTACCCGTCACACTGTTAGAGGTCTCAGTAAAATCTCAGCCAAATTTTATAACGGACTGCGTGTGCTCCATGTCGGATTATACGATGAACGATAGACCTGCGCTCGAATAAAATGGCGCTCTGCTTACGTCATCGATTGTCGTGATCTGTCACGTCTCCACTGTAGCTGTTGTGTGAGGTTCTTCTCGTAGAATCCTAACCCAGTCCAACAGGGCCGCTGGGATGTCCGACATCCTTCCCCCGCTCCAACTGCGGAATATATTGTCATCAGATTCCCAGGATCTGTGGGGACGCATCGCCGTCGGATCCAAACTCCGTCACCCGAGTGAAACTTTACAGGTGCGCTACTCGGGCTCCGTCCAAAATCGTGCCGCGCTCGGCCAGAAAGCTTCTCCTAACTGACGCGCATTCCACAAAACAAAGTGACACAAAGTGCCAAAGAAATAATAATAATAATATTAATAATAATAATAATAATAATAATAATAATATTAATAATGATGATAATAATAACAATAATAATAATAATAATAATAATAATAATAATAATAATAATAATAATAACAATAATAATAATAATAATATTAATATTAATATTAATATTAATATTAATATTAATAATAATAATAATATTAATAATAATAATAATATTAATAATGATAATGATAATAATAATAATAATAATAATAATAATAATAAAGCTTTTGCGCAGTAAAAATAGGGAGGAAAAGTATTCAAACACAGAAAAGTTCTAACTCGGGGTAAATGAAGACCGTCTGAAAATTTATGAACAGATGTGTGTTCTCTTCTTTCATATTTATTCACTATGACGACATTTTATTCTCTCTCTCTATCTCTCTCTCTTTATCTCTCTCTCTATCTCTCTCTCTCTATATATATATATATATATTTATTTTTTGTATGCTATTTTCCCCACAGTGTTGCTTCCAAAACCAAGTTTTTTGAAAACGCTTCCAGACAGACAGGAAGGTAAGTGTGTTTATGTGTCTGTCTAAATGTGTGTGTGTGTGTGTGTGTGTGTGTGTGATCTTATGTAACAGTAAATTGAAGAAATATAATTACAGTAGCGGTGTAGTGTTCAATATCGCCACAAAATGATGACGTTAGTGAGTGATTATCAGGGGCCAAGAACCGAAGGTACGTCGCCACTTATCATTTTCATTAGTCGTCGTCTTCTTCCTCTGCTCTCGAGTCTATGGCAGTCCATACAACCACTTAGAAAAAAGTTATAGCGCCACCTAGAGCTCAAAGTTGCACTCAGTTTTATGCTAATAACTTACTTGTACTGTAAGGGCTACAAACACGACCCTTTCCCTTGTCTCAGGTCGATCCAGTTTGCGCTCCTCCTAGGCGGTTTGTCCGATTTGGACCAAAATCGAATCAGATCATCTTCAGACCGCGCTGGCGAAAACGTATAAAGAGCTTTTTGATAGAGCCAATTGTTCTTGCTTAGCGCGCTTGATGGATCGCCTCGCATCCAGGACCGAATCAATCCTGCAAATGAAACGTTTGTGTGTAGACAAGAGGATTGTGAAAACAAGAACCCTTTCAACTTCCACCACTTAAACCTCCGTTACCTCACGTGAACCCTGTAAAACCCCAGTCCTCTCTGTCCTCTCCTCGTTTTATTTTCTTCTTTAGAGGAGCGCTACACTGAAAGCCAACGTAGATGGATATCAGAGATTCAGGTCTTGGGTCCAGAAATTTCCCCTCGTTTTACTCGTTAAAGAGGAAGAAAAATACGACGTATGACCTTCTTCTTCTTCTTCTTCTTCTTCTTCTTCTTCTTCTTCTTCCTAATAGATCTTAAACACTATAAATGCCATACACAAAGCCAACAACATAAAAAACAGAAGCATGAAAGGCTGAAAAAACCCCTCAGGGGTCTCACTTTCTATTACTATTATTTAGTGAAAAGATCATCGTTCTAGTCGGACGTCTCGAACGTTTTCTTTTTAGAAAAGAAATGACCAAAAAGCGATCATTTTGCTCTGTAGACAGAATTGTCTGCTGATTTTAAGCGTTTCTCTCTGGAAATGATCTGCACGTAAAGCTCGTGTGAAAACGTGTAAGAATATCTCAAAACAAACTTCTGTTTATATATATATTTATATAATAATAATAATCTCATAATCAGAAATATGAAATAAATGAGCTAAGAAATCGTTTTAAAGTCTCAGTCTGCGCTCAGGACATATATATATATATATATTTTTGTTTACATTAATAAACGATTTAGCCGTGAGTCTGATCCGTTTCTAATACGTTTACGTTGATACGCGGTGGAGCGTAGTGTGTGTGTGAAGGGCGATGCCGATCATATCAGACGTTAGCGTTATTTTCAGCACTCTTCATTGAATGGTCAAAATAACAGAACGTTTATACGCCACTGTTCCTCAGTGCTGAAGAAAGACCTCTCTAATATTTACCTTCACTCATTTAGATCATGCTTTTATCCAAAAACGATTTTAGTGACGCAGTTCGGTAATAAAACACACACACACACACTAACCAGAAAAAGCACTTTATTCTTTACGAGGTCCAGATGAATGCTCTTATAATGATTAAAAGCCTGATCACTTTGACCTTGATGTCAGCTTCAGAGCTTCTGCGTTCTTCAGAGCCTCGTCTATTTTTTCCTCTTCTGCTCCGATTACACTGCTTTTATAGACCAAATGAAATCATTTACAAAGTCTGCTTACACCAAAGCTGCCCTGGAAATCGAATACGCCTTGATAAACGCTCCGTATTCTGGCGTTTAGATCACATTTACAGGTGAAGTCTTCAGGACTTTCTAGATCTAGATTTTAATTGTTAGACTTTATGTTTCTTATGTTTTCATACGGCGAGCTGAGTGAGTGCCATCGACAATAACGCGTTCATCTGTTTTTAATTCTAATTGAATTCTAATTCATATACACACATAATTATTCAGCTCAATAAAATGCTGTTTCTATATAATTACATGAATGTTACATAAAAAAACAAACACGTTCTCATTTATTGGACTGTTTATAGATGTTAAGAAGTTATGAATAAATGAAATCTAATACACCTTAATGCATCTTACATCTCTTCTATATTCAGCTCTTCATCCACTTCAGCAGCGAGCAGCGATCTGCCGAGATGAGACACGACTATTCACTTTTTAAATCTCATTTAAAGGTAAAGTATTGAAGGTTTTTTTCTAAAATAAATTTTAAAAAAAATCTGTATGTTGAAACCTTGTAAGTTTTTGTTGGTTTTATGTTTTGACCCTGAATTTATTGTGTGTTTAATTTGGTCATTTTATTTTTCTTCCCAACTTTAAATTTTTGTTCCAGTCTTCCAGCACCAAAAACAATACTAAGAACATCATCATATACATCAGCTCGTATAAAATAATCAGCTAAAACGGATTTGAATAAAGTATTAAGTATCATTATTACGAAGTATTCGTAATCCTACATGAGATATGTGCTGAAACAAAAGAAATTCACTTAAAAAAAAACAGATCATACGCCTTTACAAAAGGCAAAAGTAGCTAAAGTTCCAGGTTCAGAATGAATATATTCACCATTATTAAAACCCAGTGTGTGTGTGTGTGTGTGTGTGTGTGTGTGTGTGTGTGTGTGTGTGTGAGTGTGTGAGTGTGTGAGTGTGTGTGTGTGTGTGTGAGTGTGTGTGTGTGTGTGTGTGTGTGTGAGTGTGTGAGTGTGTGTATGTGTGTGGTCTTTAACATCATTTAATATTCTTTCTTTTTTCCCCCTCAGAGCTCTTAACTGGAATTTCAGAAGCTACGTCTTTATCATCACTTATTATTAGAATTATTGTTGTTGTTGTTGTTGTTATTATTATTATTAATGCACAGAGTCAGCATGCTACATAGCTGCTTCTACATGGTCATATCTCCTTGTACCTTATTCCCTATTTTATTTATTTTTTTCTTTATTACTAACCTGTTGACGTTGGTGTACTGGATGTTGTACACCATGCCTTTCTATTCTGACTACATTCCCTACAAAAAGATCTTTTCCCAGAATAGTGCACTACGTATGTTCAGTATACTAACGTTCCTGAGCTAGGAAGTGAACGCCAGGATTTGAAACACAGCCTCTCCACTACAAACTTTATAGACTTTTAACGTATTTTACGAACAAAATAAAATAAAATAATTATTATTAAAGCAAAATGCATTTTTACAGCTTGACAGCTCGTCTTTTAAACATTTTTTTCTCAAGTTAAGGCATCGTAATGGCCTGAAAAAGAAATCGAATCCATTTTTCTGAGGTGAGTTAGTCATCGAGTACTTTTAAAAGAAAAGTTGAATAATCGTAGGGTTTAAAGCACAGACATGTCACTGCAAAAATGTTGACGTCAGAATGATAAATATGTATTTCTGATCAAGTTACATTCAATGAGTGCTAGTCAAGTTACCATGTTGTGAATTAAGTGTTCTATAAAATATACAAGCCTGTCCGAACCTTTTATATTCAACACAAATATCAAAACGACAGAACGACATGAACATCAGTTTGTGTTAAATAATAATTGTGTTATTAAATAAGTAGATGGTTTGAAACACAGCCACTACAAATACTTGCAACTTAAAGTGAAGTTTCAAGCCTTTACAACACTTTCGGGAACTGAAGTTCTCTCCAAATTTGGTCCTGTCGGTCGTTACGCTATACGTTACAGTTTCAGTACTAAAAACTCTCACTAATCACACGAGAACACATAATTCCTCTTATTCTCGCCACAAAACCGCGGCTGTAAATTACACCGGGCGTTCTGTCCAGCAGCCAGGAACCGCAGAAAAGACGTCATGGGAAATTCTCATATTTTTACTGAACGTGTTGAAAAAATAAAAATAAAAAATCACTTACCAGTCCAGAATAAATTCCTAACAACAAACATAAGAGGACCAGACTTAAACTGTTTACAAAATACATTCCCGAACTTTCCCTGTTTTTGTCTTTATACTATTTGTACTTTTTCATAAATGCTCTTCCTAGGCTTATAAACACTAATTTAGGACTGATTGTAAGATTCAAGTGCCAGAAACTCATCCTGGAAAACCTGGGAATTTATATCTTGGATTCCTGGTCATGGAAAACACCTGGGGAAATTAGCAGTATGAATTAAATCCAAGTGAGATTTTCGAATAAGTAGTAAAGTCTGTTCACTTGAAAAGATGCCATATTTTAGTATTTTAGCTAGTAACTGGAAATTTAAAAGCTCAAATAAAATGAAACCGTAAAATAAAATGTTAGAAATCTACAAGAATGTATCAAATAAATGAAGAATTAAATGTTTGTGTTCTTCAGCTTGTTAAGGATGTGTTCGTCTTTAGTTAAAAATGTTTTTTTGTGTTTAGTTTTTTGCTTTGGTTACAATGTTTACAGCTAAAAATAACTTTCTTAGGCGTGTAACGATATAAATTTCTGGTACGATAATCACCAAACCCCAATTTAAAATTTTGTAGCTAGACAAACATCTAAGTAAAGAACAAATCGGACGTTAACAGGTGCTAAAGTTTCCACCTCAACGTTTATTATTCTCCTAAAACAGCGAGTGTCACCGTGATTTCTCTTAAACCACAGCAAATTACCAACAATTACATTTTTTAATTTTTTTTTTACGTATTAAAGATTGACACGGCTTAATCTTTTATCCGTTTATAGTTACATTTAACAAGTTCTCATTTACGTTAGAGCAGAGAAACTGCGAAAAATAGCGTAAACTCCGCTGTACCGAAGATGTCGGAAAGACCTCGAGTTACAGCTTTTCCTCTGACACTGGAGACTCCTTCCATACGTTACATAAACCCGAGTCTCTGTGAATGAGCCGTTACTATAGAAACGATAACGTCTCAGAAGGAGCGCATTAACATAAAACTGACGGAAATGAAGTCGTCAGAATCCAGAATTCTGATTTCGTAGCATTCATACGCAAAATAACTTGTACGCAAAAAATACTCGCGGTTTTCTGTCCACCACGTTTTTGTCATCTGGTCATGACTATTATGGGATGTCCTTCCCAGTGAAGCGCATGCTGGTCCAAAAACCTTTCTCTGCTGCAGAAAGCGTTCAACGGCTCGGCTCGAATATCACGAGCGCTCTCGCGTACGCGGTTACGATGTGAAGTCGTTATCTGCACCACTGTAGCGTAACACCATCCCTGACGCTCTTTCAGTTTACTGTGATATCAGTATATCATCACAGTCCTGGTGTACGCTCGTGATTGCACGCTTGCAGTTTCCCCCGTAACGATGCCCCCGCTGCCGTGATGTAACGATGCTTTTGAGAATGTTTTTTCATGTTGTCCTTTTTGTCAATGTGACGCGTAAATGTGAAGAACGACCCGAGTGGACATTTTATTTCTTAAACAAACAAACAAACACATTTATTTTTAGGTGAAATGGATTACCTGTAACAATTTACTTGGGGTTGAGTTTGTTTGTGATTTGTTCCATGTTTTGTTTCGACACTCATTTTAGTGGTTTTCTTTCGTTTTTTTTTTGCTCCTGAAAGCTTATTTTTCTAATCGAATTTTCTATCTCTCTGACTAAACCCTGTATGTGTTTCCTCTCGATGTACTGAAGGATGTTTATAAAAGCAGCATGTTGAACCAGTTTGCTCGTATCTGCTGTGGTTTTTAATTCATATGGATATGATTTGAATATATACACACACACACACACACATATATATATATATATATATATATATATAAATAAAATCAAATTAGGTTTGTTGTAATTAGAATTCCAAGGCTCTTAGAAGAAAGAAAATCCTCTTTATAATCCTGTTTAAAGTGGATTTTTTTTTTACTCCCAGTCTTGAGATTTTATATTTATATATTTTTATATATTTTGTGAACACAGTCTCACATGATCAAGAGCAATATTTATTTATTTATTTATTTATTTATTGTGACTTTAAGTAAAAAATAAGGGGAAAAAAAAACCATTTTGTTGTCACTACACAAATACTCAACCCCTCCCCCGAAGCACAAAGAGGATCATTTTTATTTCAGAAGATGCAAAGAAGCAGATAAACAAATCAAGATTTACAGGAAGCTGCACGTAAAAAAATTTAAAAAAAAATCCTTTTAGTGTTGTGAGGCTCGCGTCGTTTTACACCTGACTAAATAGATCGTCAGCTTACAAATACGAATGCGGGGGCCAGAATTTTCGCTCATATAATTATAATATTAATAAGAATAACAATAATACCAATAATAAAGCCGTACAGTCTGTAAAAAAAAAAAAAACAGCTAGAAAGCTACAAAGCTTTACGTTTGAAAAAGGTAGAAGTGACCAAAACGTCCGGAGAAGATTCAAAGCAAAGACCGGAAAAACCACACGACAAACCAAAACCGTTCCA
>CM022775.1:20339263-20356763 GCA_012411365.1 Ameiurus melas
GGAAGAGAGAATATGGAGAGAGAGAGAGAGAGAGAGAGAGAGAGAGAGAGGGGGGCGATAATATGGAGAGAGAGAGAGAGAGAGAGAGAGAGAGAGAGAGAGAGAGAGGGCGATAATATGGAGAGAGAGAGAGAGAAAGAGAGGTGATAATAATATGGAGAGAGAGAGAGACAGGAGAGAGAACAAAAGACGGAACAGGAAGGAGAGTGAGTGAGAGAGAGAGAAAGAGGGAAGAGTATGAGAGGAAGATGAGAGGAAGAAGGGAATAATGGACGGAAAAATTACAAAGGAAGAAAAGAGACTGAGAAGACGAAAAATAGACAGAAAAAGGAGTTCACGGGAAAGAGGAGGAAAACGAGTGTGAGAAAGGAGGAAAGAGAAAGAAACAAGGAGAAGGAGAGAGAAAGAGAGAAAAAGACGATCATCGTTAATGGATCAGGAGCGTAAATAACGAGAGAAAGAATGAGTGGAGAAAAGAGTGGTAGAGATAAAACCTGGAGAAGAATGGAGAGAGAGAGAGAGAGAGAGATCACTGAGTGACGGATTGGAAAAGAACAAGAGGAAGAAATTAAAAAAGGAGCAAGAGAGCCAAGAAGAAGACGAGAGAGATGAGGCGAGAAAAGAAAGAGTGGGAGAGATAGAGTGATGGAAGGCAAAGAACGAAACAAAGAAAGGCAGAGCAAGCTGGAGAAAGGACGAGACGAAAAAAAGACAAAAGAAGGGAAGGAAGAAAGGACAGAACAAACAGCAGAGCGATAGAGAAATAAGAAAGTAAGGAGACGAAAGGAAAACGAGTGAGAGAAAAGAGAGGAATACAAAGTGGAAAAAATGTCCATCTTAATGCATGATGAGTTTACATGAAGAGGACGAGAACGGAGAGGTGGAGAAAAGATAACCGGCACAGGAGGGAAAGAAAGAGGAGTAGAGAAACAGAGACGTGGAGCGAAAAGAAATTGCAGGGAGACGGACAGATAAATGGGGTGAGGAAAGAAAGAGGCGGGACAGACAGACAAAGATGAACGATGGAGAAAAAAGAGAAAGGAAGAGAAAGTGAGAGAGAGAGAGAGAGAGAAGAGAAATCAGAAACACAGAGAAAGACAAGAAAAGAAATGAGGAGAATAAAGATGGGATAACAGAAAAAGAAAAAAGAAAAGGGAATGAGTAGAGAAAAAGGGAAAATGGGAAGGACCGCAAGAAATGAAAACATGATGAAGAAGAAAAATGTAGAGAGAGAGAGAGAGAGATAGAGTGTGAAGAAGAGAAAAATAAAGAGAGGAAAAGAGAAAAGGAAGGAGTGAGAAATGCAACTCAGCGGAGCAAGAGAAACGTAAAGATAAACGACAAAATAAAAGACAAGCAGAAAAGGAAGAGGAGGAAGAAATGAAATACTCAGAACATGGGGAGGAAGTAGAGCAAGAAGGAAGAAAGAGGGAAAATAGAGAGAAATAGCAGGATGGAGGGATACAAAGGAAAGTGGAAAGATGGAGAGAAAAATGAGAAACAGAGCGTGGAGGAGGGAAAGAAGCAGTGGAAAAGACAGAGAAAAGGAGTCAAATGGACAACAGACAGACAGAAAGACTGAAGAATAGAGAGAATAGAGAGACAAACAAGGGAGGAAAAGAAACAGATGTAGATATGGAAAGAGAGAGAGAAGACATGAAAGAAGTACAGATGTCAAAAAAAGAAACACAATTATGGTCATGTTTTTAGGAAGATAGTAAAACTGACAGAGGCACAGAGAGACGGAGGGGGATGGAGGGGGACGGAGAGATGGAGAGACTCGCGTGAGATAAACGAGCGTGAGAAGAAAAGCCTGCGCGCTGAAAGAGCCTCGCTTTTCTCCCTCCCTGTGAGTTCGACATTTCCCGAGCGGTACAATGCGAGCGAGTGAAGAGCGGAGGAGAGGAGCATATGCACTTCATCTTCCTCTTTCAGGAAGAAGATGAGGAAGAGGAGGAGGAGGAGGAGGAGAAGGAGGAGGGGAGGGGGGCAGTGAATGAGTGTGGCGAGTGAAAAAATTCAATCTTCAGTGTGACAAAAAAATATATATCACATCTTAATATGACAACAGTAACTGACAAATGAAGCCTGGCAGAGGGGCTTTGTGCTGTAAACCAGGAGAGAGAGAGAGAGAGAGAGAGAGAGAGAGAGGGAGAGAGAGAGGAGAGAGAGAAGAGAGGAGAGAGAGGAGAGGGAGAGGAGAGAGGGAGAGAGAGGGAGAGAGAGAGAGAGAGAGAGAGAGAGAGAGAGAGAGAGAGAGAGAGAGAGAGAGAGAGAGAAGAGAGGAGAGAGAGAGAGAGAGAGAGAGAGAGGGAAGAGAGAAAGAGAGGAGAGAGAGAGAGGGAGAGAGAGAGAGAGAGGGAGAGAGGGAGAGAGAGAGAGAGAGGGAGAGAGAAAGAGAGGAGAGAGAGAGAGAGAGAGAGAGGGAGAGAGAAAGAGAGGGAGAGAGAGAGAGAGGGAGAGGGAGAGAGAGAGGGAGAGACACACAGAGAGGGAGAGAGAGAGAGAGAGAGAGAGAGAGGGAGAGGAGAGAGAGAGAGAGGGAGAGGAGAGAGAGAGAGAGAGAGAGAGAGAGAGAGAAAGAGAGGGAGAGAGAGAGAGGGAGAGAGGAGAGAGGGAGAGAGAGAGAGAGAGAAAGAGAGAGAGGGAGAGGAGAAAGAGAGGGAGAGAGAGAGAGAGGGAGAGGGAGAGAGAGGGAGAGAGAGGAGAGAGAGAGAGGGAGAGAGAGAGAGAGAGAGAGAGAGAGAGGGAGAGAGAGACAGACAGACACAGAGAGAGAAAGAGAGAGAGAGACAGAGGGAGAGAGAGAGAGAGAGAAAAACAAATGAGAGAGAAAGAAATGCAAAGACAGAAAGAAATATTAAAGAATTAATAAAGCAGCCAGTTTGATATCTGAAAAGAAAAACAGAGAACACAGGGGAAGAAACGACAGAATAGAACGAGTAGATGAAGGAAAATTATAGGAAGGAAAATAAATAGATATAGAGAGAGATAGAGAGACACGAGGGAAGTACAGATTTATAGAAAGAGGGAGAGAGAGAGAGAGAGATCTGGAACATATAAGAAGATAAAGAGATGGAGGACAGGTTATGTCTGAAAATGATTTGTCCCCTTTACCACCTGATGCCCCTCCTCAGACGCACCAGACTCAGCAGGGGGCGTGGCCTAATGCTTAACGGCTCTGAAGAATCAGGCACAGCAAGTCTGCTAATTAATTACTGGTGCTAAACTGGTAGCCATATCTTCCCGTACCTGTAAGCACCACTCCCCACGTAGCCACGTAGCTCCAGTGCACAACTAAAGCAGGAAGCGTTAGACACCCAACACTTCCTGGCTGATGAAGGACGTTTGGGCCGAAGGGGGGAAAACGGTCCACATTACATCTCTCGAAAAAAACAAACAATCGTTTTAAGATCTGGATGCAGTTTCGCCCTTGTTTTAAATTTAATTGCGTATCCACTTCGTAACGCTCAGCACTTCCTTCCCTCCACGCCAGCCTCAGCCTTCGCCCTCGGGAACAAAGCCGCCATTAAGTCCTCGGGACGATCTTTACCACGGCAACTCATTTAGCACTTCTGCATGGTTATGCTCCAAATACACAGAACCTATCCCACTTGGCCTCATCTCGTTACTGTACCAGAGCCTCCATGGGAAAGGCTCTTTAGGTCTCGCTCTACGGTATACAACAACTTTAATTCCTGGAAACACTCGGGGGCGGAGCATTTTTAGGGTCCTCTATAGGCCTTTTCTTTTTTCTTTTTGAAGACCAACCAGTCCAGAGATGCCGAAGCAGAAACTCCGCTTGGTCAGAAACACTATTCAAGTGCTGCCCCGTCAGTTTACCAAGTCATCCCAGAGCTGGTTCTTGGTTCCTCAAAGGTTCCACCAGAATCACCAAGAAACAAGCCAACAAAGCCTGAAATGTGGTTCTGTTTATTCGAATAGTACAATGCGAAAATAAACAGGAAGTAGTCACAGATGAGAGTGTGTGTTTTGTTTAAAGAAAGCGGTGCCACACTTCGACAGAGGATGAGGATATATTCCGGTATCGGGTGGCCACCAATTTACTCGATCTCATTGAGAGATGAAGCACACAATCGGCCGGAAAAAAAAAAACGTTGAGCAGACACAGACTTCACGGATGTGGAGAAAGATGGATCGAGCAAGAGCGGAAATAATAAAAACGGTGAAGAGGCAGAGAGAGAGAGAGAGAGAGAGACGGGGGGGAAGTAGTCGCAAAGATGTGGGTGAAGGCACAAAGACCAAGAGTATAGAATGACTGGATGAAGTAAAGATAAACAGATGAGAAGACAGAGAGGGAGGCATGGAGGGACAGGAAATGTACGGGAGGTGGAGGACGAGATAGAGAGCGAGGAGAAGACTAGATGAGAAAAACAGAGAGAAAAATAAAAGGAGTGTTTGGCGATTTATGGACTGAGAGATGATGAGAGAGAGCACAAACTCGATAGATTTGTAGATCACGGGAAAACAGAGGACCAGGTGAGCGTAGAAGAGGGACAGAACAGGGGAGATACCGGGAGAACACGATACAAAGGCGAGAAGGACGCCGCGAAGAAACGACGAGAGAAGGAACGTGAACGTACGCGAGCGCGAAAGACGAAGAGAGAGAGAGCACGCAAAATGACACGTCGACGGCAGTGGAAGTAACGTGCGGATTCATCGGAAACAAAGACAGATAGAGAGATAATAAAAGAAGGATAGGAGGAAAAGGTGCAAAAAGAAATAAAACACTGACTCGTTGAAGACCAGGTCAGGAGCGAAGTACAGCATGCGAGCGTTGACGTTTTTGTACGATCTCCACCCGAGAGCGAAGACCATCACGGCCATCCAGGCGTGCTGGATCATCGTCATCTGATCGTCCACGTGCAAGTTACGGAATCCTGAAACAGAACCAAGAGAAAACTCGCTTACTCTCTGCGTCCTAATAACATCACGCCAGGAAGTGAATTATTCCTAAACCGCAGCGTGGTTATTGATTATTGATGAGCGATACGTCATGATTTTCATCCATTCGGTGTTGTGGGGCAGCAGACAAAAAAACGAGCCGGGTCCTGTTACACTATAGTGCTGTCTGAAGAGACGAGACTGGTACGAACTCAACATACAAATACGCTTTCATGTTCCTGGAGGTTCATGAGGTCCACTAGGCTGTAATGTGGTTCATCAGCCAATAGCACGGCTGCTTTGAGAGCGCTGACCTTTTGTTAGCTAGCTAGCTTGGTAGTAACCAAGTCAGATTAGCAACGGAAGCAGAACGTGATTAATCTTCGGATGTACACAGCTCAAAGTATACATCGAATTTGAACGATGTTTCCCCTAAATTTGTTTCAGAAATTGTTTTACAAAGAATTCATTCTCAAACCTGAACTCAGAGTGCTGAGTCATGGCAAAATCGTAGAAATTGTTAATGCTAATCTTCCAGTTCCTGGCTCACGACTATTGAGTGACACTAAAAGAGTGTCTTTCTTTCTTCTTCGGTGGTTTTATGGTTGTACTCCAAAAAGGGAATATCTTCTCAGGTCTCCTCTCAAAGCGCACGAGCGTATACAGTATATACAGTGAATCCTCGTGAGGCACGTCCACTCGAGCTCCTTTCCATATATGGATTTCGAACAGCAAAGTTTCCCCAACAGGTGTTTGCTATCACGGCGTGTATTCCAGAGACGCTCTGGAGCAATATCGGCTCAGTATGATATTTTACTCTCTGTGGTCCAGCTGTAACGTATCGTTTCAGGTTGACCTTCACCGAGGTTCCCTCAGCGGAACCGGGAATTAATAACCGTGTTTCATTCTGGAGGCCTGTAGCTGCACTTTAAAGGTCCGTCCATGTCTCACTGGGGGACTTTTAAACCCGAAAGGTATCGGCGGTTTGGTCCACCATGTCGCTCTGGTGCGATAACCACGAGAAAGATAAGTTCATCGAGAAGGACAAAAAAAAAATAAAATCCTGGCTTTATGACGGATTTAGGGACAAATTTATCTCTTGATCCTTTTCTTAAACTTTCTCAAACTTTATCTTCACGTAACGCTTCAATTAGGAATAATAACCTTTTTTTTTTTCCGCCCTTTTTGAACCCCCAACCTCTTTGGAGGACACTGAGGACCTACCAAGACTGAGTTTTTTTTTTTTTTTTTTTACTATTAATTCCACTCGTAACCCAACGTTCTTCCCAGCAAGAGAGGAGTCGCTTGTAGATTGTGGGCGTGGCCTAAACGCATCGGAATAAAACGTACAGAATCAGAAGTGAGTTAAACAGAAGATTCATGCTCAGATGCGTGGCTTCCTCTCTGACGGGGACTTCTTTAAAGTCGCAGTTAAAAGAAGGTCAAATAGTTTGAATCATCGACGGTAAACTCGTCCCCCACAAGTCCCGCGACGTGCGTGCAGCGATTGGATCGGATCTGGAACGGAGGCCATTTTAAACCCGGTCGCCTCGTTTATTATTCAGTAATATCTCTAACGCAGACGACTTTCCACATTGTACTTGCAAATAAGCTGCTTCAACTCCACTTATTACAAAAATGTTTTATTTATACATTTATACACCAACAATTTGTACTGTCAACCTGAGCCGCTATATCGTCTCTGATTTATCCCTGATTTCATCTCCGAGCAGGTCAGCCACAAATCTCACCACACCACACAACACATACAAAACTACATCCATTATTCATAATGATTCATAATTATTCATCATTATTCATAATTATTCATATTATTTGTCCACCGTTTCGATAAAAGGAATTCTTTGATGGTTAAAGCTTCCTGTTTTTGTTTGTATTTTTAAAATACGGATTCAAATGAAAACATTGTTAGACTGAACGCTTGAACAGAGTTTATACACACACACACACACACACACACACACACAGTGCTGCTGAATTCTGGTCTGTGATTGGTCAGAAGGTGCTGATACATTTTCGATAACAAATCACAGGTTAGTATTAATGCGCTCGTTCTAATGTCATGGTTTCTATAGTAACAGCTCATTCGGGGGGGGGGGGGTACAGCGGATGATAAACACGTTGAAAACGTGTGTAATTGTTGATATGGTGTTGATATGGAATTTTTCTTAAAGGAGACGTTTATGGAACATTCATGGAAGGAGTCTCCAGTGTCAGCGCTTTGTTACAATCAGGTAAAGCTGCGACTTTACGTTCTCCAGACGTCTTCAGATTCACGCTAACATGTGTAGCACATTCTGTGTTTTTCTTTCGGTCTTATTAACATGAAGAGAGAGAATAAAGAGAAGCTGGCGAGGGACCGATGGTTTATAGCTGCTATAACGTAAGTGTAAACAGGAACTGACTAGCTTGTATAAAACGTAAATAATTGTTTCGCTCGAACAGAAGCTAGTTCAGCTGAATAAGAAAGGACATGGAACTTGCTAACGCTAGCAATGAATCTGAGCTAACCACTATAAAACAAATACAATGGAGAAACGGTAGATTCCTCACACTGGAACTGTGCCTCGCTAATTTCATCGCTAGCTCGATATTCACCTCACCACCAGGTCCCTACTTTTAATATTTGCGAATCTGATAATCGCATCAAATTCCCCCTGTGCTCCCGGATCACAAACCGTGACACGACGTCTATGTCTTTCAACAAGTCGGGACATGAGCGTGATAGTGTAGCGGTTGATGCTAAGCGTAATTACAGTGTACTTTTCACTTTCACTATATATCTTCTCACCACATCTGAGAAAAACATGTCGACTCTCAACGTATTTCTTTTTACACCGACTTAATGATCCTAGTTAGTTAAACATGTCGTGAACTTGGCCTCGGTTCTGACCGAGCGCTAATGAGCGCTAATTCCACCCTTTATATTCGCATTAACCTTCCAGGACTTCACACGCCGGTTTGGGCAGGGAAAGAAAGAAATTTAAAGGGCGTGAACTTGTGTGGCGGGTGTTACTTGGTGTTGGTTTTGGTGAGTGAGTCACAACGGTCATGCCATAAGGGCTTCAATCTAATTATAGGGTTTGCTCAATCCGCATCGAATAATAGTGGCATTGGGAGGATTACTTTAAAAACGTGTTCAGTTCCAGTTCCGATATTACACACGCACAGAACACGGACACAGAGGGCGGTACATGTACGACGTAATCTGAGCGGATAACGCACGGCAAGAGACATTAGGAAAGAACCAATAACAGAAGAGGGGCGGGCACAGGATGTTTTTTTTTTGCCTGGGGTTTTTGGATGTAATTGTAACAGATTCCAGTCAGCAGTGGTTTATATCCTGGTTACGTAGCGCCGTTACATGTACTCCGTTACCTGAATCACGAGTATTAGCATCAAAATACAATGAATATAAAAAGCTGTCTCCTTTATTCTCTCTCTCTCTTTTTCGCTGCATCAGTTTAGTTTTATTTTTTTAACAAAACAATAATTGTTCCAAAGCTCGATTTGCATCATGTGGCCGTCAACATCATCGTTTGCTGACGGAAACTACTGCGAGCTGAAGGAGTTTGCATAAAGTGCCCAGGGACAAACACACTGCTACATCAAAGCTAGCGTTTTGCATAAGAACACAAAACGAAGTCCCTCTGCTACGCCGAAAGACGCGGCACACCGACTGCAGCACGCTTTCATTCCACTTCAAGCGTTTCATTTCATTACCTCGCTTTCCTGCGCTGTAGATCGTCTAATTCGGCGCTTGATACATCACCTGGTTACAGGATCGCGCCGGCACTTGGACGCCTGCTCTGTGAACGGTGTTACCTGCTGTTACCACGGTAACCTTTAGAAATCCCCTTTATAAACCAGGGGTCACCAACCCTCCTGCTTGAGATCTACCTTCATGCAGGCTTCTTCTCCATCCAAAACCTAACACCTGTTGGAGTGGATCAAGAAGTTCGTAATGCACTGATTAGACAGTCAGGTGAAGAAGGTAGATCTCCAGGAACAGGGTTGGAGACCACTGCTCCAGTCTGTATCATCATCACCTGTTAACACGTTCTATATCAGTTCTATTCATATTTACCTGTTCAGTAAATTACCTGCTTCCCCTCTATTCGTACCCCAATACCCTTGCTGCCTCTCCTCCCTGTAAACCCACCCCTAAATATGGACCTGCCTCTGTATGACCTGGTCAGCTGTTTACCTGGATGCCTGTTACAGTGCCTAAATCGCTCAGCCTGTTACTCCCCCATCCACCTGCTCAGTAAGTTGCCTGGTTACGTGCACTATAAATATCTGGAAGTTATCGGTGTTTTCAGCGCCCTACCTCACCTGGTCTATCTGAGCACCTTGATGATCTGCCTCTGTATGTTACCTGGTCTGTAGTTTACCTGCCCCTGTCTTACAAAATCATCCACTATATCTACGTTGCTACATTTTCTGGTAAACACCTGCTGCGTACCTGCTCAACTGCCCTGTAAATCAGCTCTCATCTAATCTGTGTCCCGTTGTTACCTGGCCATGCGTATTACACTGTTACACTCCCTCTGTATGTGCCTACCCATGCGTCCTTGCAGTGCCTCACCTGGCAGTCCTTTGGCCCATTTCACCACCTTAACGAGTTGCCTCTCTCCAAGCTCGTTGAGGCTGGTCAGGAGGGCTGCAGCCGAGTCGGGCTGCGCGTGGTCATGCCCGGCGTTCACCACTTCAGGCTCAATGGATTCCAGGACGCTGAGGAAGACCAGCTGTGAGTGGAACGTCAGACTCGCTTTGGGTGATGGATTCCGGATCAGCTCGACTGTACCAGAACCAGACGGCATGCATGAGACCAGGCTCTCCTCTTCAGGAACCTTCTGCTGACCGATCTTCTTCAGTTTACGAGCTAAAAGAGAAAGAGTAGCACAGTTAAAATGCTGGACGTTTCTCGAAGGTCCAGGGCCTTCATTTGGCGCTGGTCACTTTTGGTGCTTGGACCCCTGTCAGATGCGTATAATAGCACAGCTAGTGTTGTGTAGAACAGAGAAGATAAAACCATCTGCTGAAAAACTTTGTCATGAAGTGACTCAAATTGGGTATGAATTATACTAAAGAAAGGCTGCACAAACAGCACAAAGATAAAAGATAGGTAGCCGGAGCCATTTTTCTAGTATCCCCAGTCTCATCTGCGCCTCCCTACTCTGCTGGATTCTGTAAACTTGCTTTGTATTCTCGGCTTGAAGGCCCCTAATATGTCCAAACCTCATTTGCAAAATAAAGCCTTTGGTGGCCGAATGCTGGCAGTTTTGGAGCAGTACGGCTTGGCAGCCATCTCCAGGTCCTTGGCGCGTTGGCGCGATGGCGGTCCTAACACAGCTAACATCACTAGTCGCTTTGCTAAGTGGCCGTGTTGTGGAAGCATGCTGTAATGCACGTCTCCTTCCTGCTTGACTAATCCAATCTGTAAAACGCCACGACTGAATTCTGTATCCAGAAAACCACATCTGCATGCCGCTCGCACATCTGCATGATCACTTTGTCACCTTTCATTTCGTTTTCAGAACTTTCCCCCGGTACAATAGCGTTTAATCATGGCCCGTTAGATCTCCCTGCTCATTATCTCCAGCTTCATCACTACATCAGACAGTCCATCTCCAGCTCTAATCATGTCACACCTCCGCCTTCTTAATCATCTCCTCACTGTACAAACTCCGGGGAGGGGGATTTCTTCCTCGTTTTACAGTTCCCTAGGAGAACCTTTAGGCAGTGTCGCGGGGAGAGAGAGGTCGAGCGCCGAGCTTTCGGGCGAGCTCTGAAAGGTTGAGAAGTGTCTGTGAGGGAGGAAGGAATCGTCCATGCTCTATTAATGCCAGGCTTTGGATTGCAGAGCTGAGCGTGATGCATGCACAAGCTGCTTCATTCAAAGGCAAAACCATCTGTTTTTCCACCCGAGGACCGATGTACGGGTTCTGAGGGGACTCTAGCTCATGCATTTTGGCTCGTCTGAACACGTTGAGCTCTTTTGCCGGGGCTTTAGCGCGTATACCTCAGGAATTGTATCAGATATTAAATTCGTCCTTCTTGGCTGCTCTATTATTGCCACAGTGTTGTTGTCGAATAATGTTTGGTGTCGTTTATAGCCAGGAGACGAAAGATGACATCTTCTCCTTTTTTTATTCAAAGCCGTCTCTTCTCCAAAAAGTTTCCATTTCTGCCGCGTGCCCGAGAGTTTAGCATTTGCGAAGCGGTCTTTGATCCAAACGGAGAAGCGTTTACGTTCTTCGATGTTTTTATTTTATTTCATTTCATAAAGTTGTTCTGACGCCATTCACACGTGAACATTATTCAGCATACGGCATCCCTGAGGACAATGTTTCTGCGTGTGTTTAAGAGAGGAGGAGATCATGTGGGGGTTTGGGTCTGGGCTCTGGGGCGGTGCGGTGCGGTGCGGTTGTTGTCGATCCTGTTCTCCGGATGTTCCGCATAACGGTGAATTTGAAACCGAACGAATGATCCGGGTAATTCATTCAGCTGGCTGCAACACGCCGATTACAAATACACTCAGAATCCCTGTTTGAACTCGGAGCCGTGAACGACACGCGGGTGAACCTGCACGGAACTTCAGCAGCTGCGTAACCCGACTCTGAATACCAGCGACTTTCCTCTCCGAGACCCTGTTCCTCCTGGAACCTTGTGTTCTAGGGTTCTACTCCAAACCTTCTCAGCATCTCAACAACCATCACAAATACGCAGAGGAACAAGCAGAGGAACAAGCAGAGGAACAAGCAGAGGAACAAACAGAGGAACAAGCAGAGGAACAAGTAGAGGAACAAGCAGAGGAACAAGTAGAGGAACAAGCAGAGGAACAAGCAGAGGAACAAGTAGAGGAACAAGCAGAGGAACTAACAGAGGAACAAGCAGAGGAACAAGCAGAGGAACAAGCAGAGGAACAAGTAGAGGAACAAGCAGAGGAACTAACAGAGGAACAAGCAGAGGAACAAGTAGAGGAACAAGTAGAGGAACAAGCAGAGGAACAAGTAGAGGAACAAGCAGAGGAACAAGCAGAGGAACAAGTAGAGGAACAAGCAGAGGAACTAACAGAGGAACAAGCAGAGGAACAAGCAGAGGAACCCTCAAACTTTTTGTTTTGTAGATATTAATCGTAGTTGTGCTATCACTGTATTTAAATACCTCATTACTTTATTTTTATTTTTTGGATTAAACCATGAAACACATTCTGGGATGCAGTTATTAAAAACAGTGTGTGTGTGTGTGTGTGTGTGTTATAATGCCAATTGTTACACAGCGCTACGAGGATTATTACACAGGATGTAGTACATACAATTATGGCACTTCCAATAAACTGGGATTTATGGCACACCGACTCGAACGCCTCATCGTCTCTCGAGTGCCTGGACTCCCATAATTCCCTTTTCCAGCTTGGATTCATTTTCCTTCACTTGGGGAGACATCTGTCGTGTTTAAATGTGCTTCATAAATAAACTTGACTTTACTACATGTTTAGATAGTAAATATCCTTTCATCCCCCCCCCACCCCACCCCCCACCCCCGTCTGTCTTTATTGCCTTCTCGAAGCTATACTAGATTCCCTCTCTCTATACTCACGTGCTATAAATATTCCTCCTTACGAGCTCACTCACTCACACACACACACACACACACACACACACACACACACACACACACACAGTTACATGGCTGGTTTGCTGAAACTGTCTAGAAGCTAGTACTGAATCCAGACGGATCTGAGAAACGAATGACGCGTTACGTCTTTCCGTTCCGGGTCACCGCTGATCATTCTCCGGTTCCTCGCCGGTTCCTCCTGCTCTTTTTCTTCTCTCTTGGTGAACTTGTACCTCATGTCTAAACGCAGCCCTGTAGCTTTTTTATGAAATCAGGTCAAGGGATGTCAATAATTGAACAAAGAAGACATTTGCAGTGGGTGCAAAGGCCAAGAGTCTGAAATTCCTGCCAAAACAAGTCTCGGTGTCTCACAGCCGCTTCGCCGAGCCAGACGCCGGAGCCCTCGAGTTTCCATTAAAGCACAAGGCTGGGCTTGGGGTTTTTTTTTCTGTCAGGTGTCAGAAGACACTCGGATGTGCGTCGCTGGTTTGTTTTGTCCTCCACATCACCGTGGAAACCCGACTCACAGACATACGAGAGAAACCTGCTGAGTGCTGATTTCTGAACACTGGGAGAAGAAGCGTTAAAGGCATCAGAGGATCACCTCCCTCCTCTCCGTTCTTCAGCCCAGTGTTCATCCAGAACACACGGCGTAAGTGATGTCAGTTCAGTAGTGTGTGCGATGGTGCAGGCATCACGTCTTCAGACGCACGTGTGGAGAGTTCTGCTCTCGGTCGGTATATACGTGTCCTGGACTGGACTACGGGAAAAATCGATAGAAGCCTGATGTTCATCTGAGAGCCGCAGCAGGACGACTCGCTCCGGAAAAATGAGCAGTTTCCTCAGAGCTCTCCACTGACTCGCTCATCGACCTCACCATCTTTATCTCGTCCACACAGCTCTTAACAACACGCCGGCCATGTCGCTGCATCTACACACACCGCTACACAAAAACTACACACACACCGCTACACAAAAACTACACACACACCCCTACACACACCGCTACACAAAAACTACACACACTCCTACACAAAAACTACACACACCCCTACACAAAAACTACACACACTGTACACAAAAACTACACACACCGCTACACAAAACTACACACACTCCTACACAAAAACTACACACACTGTACACAAAAACTACACACACTGTACAACAAAAACTAAACACAACCATACACAAAACACACACACACCACACACACACACCGTACACAAAAACTACACACACTCCTACACAAAAACTACACACACTGTACACAACAAAAACTACACACAACGCTACACAAAACTACACACACACCCCAACACACACCGCTACACAAAACTAAACACACTCCTACACAAAACACACACACCTACACCAAAAACTACACGCACACCGCATACACAAAACTACACACACACCCCTACACACACTACACACAAAAACTACACACACCGCTACACAAAACTACAAACCATCACACACAAAAACCTACACACACTGTACACATAAACTACACAACACCCCTACAAAAAACACACACACCCTACACAAAAACTACACACACCCCTACACAAAAACACACACACGCCACACAAAAACCACACACACCCTACACAAAACTACACACAATCTACACACAAAACTACACACACTCCTACACAAAAAATAACACACCCCTACACAAAAATACACACTCCTACACAAAAAACTACACACACAAAAACGCACACAAAACTACACACATCTACACAAAAAACACACACTCCTACACAAAAACTACACACAACCACACAAAACTACACACACTCCCACACAAAAACTACACACTCCTACACAAAAACTACACACACACCCTACACAAAAACACACACCCTACACAAAAACTACACACACACTCCTACACAAAAACTACACACACACCGCTACACAAAACTACACACTGTACACAAAAACTACACACACCCCTACACAAAAACTACACACACCCCTACACAAAAACTACACACACTCCTACACAAAAACTAAACACACACCCCTACACAAAAACTACACACACTCCTACACAAAAACTACACACACACCCCTACACAAAAACTACACACACACCCCTACACCCTACACAAAACTACACATACACTCCTACACAAAAACTACACACACACCCCTACACAAAAACTACACACACACTCCTACACAAAAACTACATACACACCCCTACACAAAAACTACACACACTGTACACATAAACTACACACACACCTCTACACAAAAACTACACACACTCCTACACAAAAACTACACACACTCCTACACAAAAACTACACACACCCCTACACAAAAACTACACACACCCTACACAAAAACTACACACACACCCCTACACAAAAACTACACACACACCCCTACACCCCTACACAAAAACACACATACACCCTACACAAAACTACACATACACCCCTACACAAAACTACACACACACTCCTACACAAAACACACACACTCCTACACAAAAACTACACACACCCTACACAAAACTAAACACACATAATAACACAAAACTACACACACACCCTACACAAAACTACACACACAAACCTACACAAAAACTACACACACAAACCTACACAAAAACTACACACACACCCCTACACAAAAACTACACACACACCCCCACAAAACTACACACACACCCCTACACAAAAACTACACACACACTCCTACACAAAAACTACACACACACCCCTACACAAAAACTACACATACACTCCTACACAAAAACTACACACACACTCCTACACAAAAACTACACACACACCCCTACACAAAAACTACACACACACTCCTACACAAAAACTACACACACACCCCTACACAAAAACTACACACACACCCCTACACAAAAACTACACACACTGTACACATAAACTACACACACACCTCTACACAAAAACTACACACACTGTACACATAAACTACACACACACCTCTACACAAAAACTACACACACACCCCTACACAAAAACTACACACACACCCCTACACCCCTACACAAAAACTACACACACACCCCTACACAAAACACTACAAAAACCGTACACAAAAACTACACAAACCCCTACACACACATACACACATATACACACACTTCACACACATACATAAATACACACACTACACACATGCACTACACATACACACTCACTCACACACACACACACAGACTATTAATCCAGTTATATTACTCTCCTCCTCACGCTCTACACGTTGGTTCTTTCTGTTCTTGGAGATTTATTTCGAATTTCGTGAACGTTACGGAGCGAGTGTAAATATTTGATCATTTCTCGTGTGTTCTTGTCTTTCTTCCACTGTTTGTTTCTCTTTCAAACTTTACTTCTTTCATAAGGAATTCCTCTCGTCTGGTTCTTTCCATCATCATCTTTTATCTTCCCTTTTTATCTTTATTCCTCTTTTTTTTATTCTTCCTTTCGTACGCGTTTCGATTCCTTTCTTCTCCCATCGTAGCTTTTCACTTCTTTCTCTCAGTGCGCTTCTCTTTTTTCTTTCATTGTCCTTCTCTTTACTCTCTCTCTGTGCCAGAAGTCTTCTCACCGCATGATACGGCACAGATCAGAGCAGTGTGTGTGAGTGTGTGTGTGTGTGTGTGAGTGTGTGTGTGGTGTGTGTGTGTGTGTGTGTGTGTGTGTGAGTGTGTGTGTAGTGTGTGTGAGGTGTGTGTGTGTGTGTGTGTAGTGTGTGTAGTGTGTGTGTGTATGTGTGTGTGTGTGTGTGAGTGTGTGTGTGTGTGTAAGTGTGTGTGTGTGTGTGTGTGTGAGTGTGTGTGTGTGTGTGTGTGTGTGTGGTGGAGTGTGTGTGTGTGTGTGTGTGTGTGTGTGTGTGTGTGAGGTGTGTGTAGTGTGAGTGTGAGTGTGTGTGTGTGAGTGTGTGAGTGTGTGTGTGTGTGTGTGTGTGAGTGTGTGTGTGTGTGTGTGTGGTAGCACCTATTATTTCATGCTTCAGTGAGACTCAGTGGTTTCAGTATCAATTAAAATAAGTCAGTTTGTTTAACAGTGACAGATGAGAAATGGGGCGCAAAAGCTTTTGGCTCATCACACACACACACACACACACACACACACACACACACACACACACACACACACACACACACACACACACACACACACACACACACACACACACTTTTTATTCACTCCAAAAGATCATTCGTATTTAATTATGTAGAACGTTCCAGAACATGCAAACAGCTGAGACAATTAAAGCCCCGGTTTGAACTCATCGAAGCGATATTAGTTCTGTTCGACACGACGCGCGGCTCCTTTCAGCTCACGTGTATCGATCAGAGACGTGAGGAGATCATTAGAGAGGTGTTGATGAGCCGAGACGTGGCGATGAGCCCAGACGCGTCCGTGTCTTTATGTTCTCGCCGTCGCTCGGAGGTTAATAAAAGCCTGTAACTACACGTTTATCGTCGTGTATTAATGATGTGAACATCAGAACCGACGACGGCGCTGTAAACCCCCTGAAAAACACCTCGGCAGTAAAAACACGACTCACCGATCCTCTTCGACGTAGTTCCAGAACATCTGGAGAACTCGGATACATCTCCACAAATAGCTCACGGAGCGATACGAGCGGCAGCACGTGAAAACGAGAACGACGTCCCATCAAAGCGCTCACAGCTCGTCGTCCTACACGCTCGCCGGGAAAAGCGTCGAATAGAACCCGTCTAGAACTCTGGAGGAACATCAAGAAACCTACAACCCAGTGAGTTCCTTCTCTAGAACCTGTACAGAACCTTCCTCTTTCCCCCTTTTAACTGGCGTCAATCTTCTTCTTTTAAATGATTAACCTTAGATTTGAGGACGTTTCGTTTCTAGATACAATTCCACATTTAATCCAGAGAGCGCGAGATATTTTACTGCAATAATTC
>CM022775.1:20361763-20364263 GCA_012411365.1 Ameiurus melas
TTATACTACATTATATTATATTATATCACATTACATTATATTATATTATATTATATTATATTATATTATATTATATTACATTACATTATACTACATTATATTATATTATATTATATTATATTACATTATATTATATTATATTATATTATATTATATTATATTATATTATATTATACTACATTATATTATATTATATTATATTATATTATATTATATTATATTATATTATATTATATCACATTACATTATATTATATTATATTATATTATATTACATTATATTATATTATATTATATTATATTATATTATATTATATTATATCATATTACATTATATTATATTATATTATATTATATTACATTATATTATATTATATTATATTACATTACATTATACTACATTATATTATATTATATTATATTATATTATATTATATTATATTATATTATATTATATTATATTATATTATATTATATTACATTATATTATATTATATTATATTACATTACATTATACTACATTATACTACATTATATTATATTATATTATATTATATTATATTATATTATATTACATTACATTATACTACATTATATTATATTATATTATATTATATTATATTATATCATATTACATTATATTATATTATATTATATTATATTACATTATATTATATTATATTATATTATATTATATCATATTACATTACATTATATTATATTATATTACATTACATTATATTATATTATATTATATTATATTATATTATATTATATTATATTATATTATATTATATTATATTATATTATATTACATTACATTATACTACATTATATTATATTATATTATATTATATTATATTATATCATATTACATTATATTATATTATATTATATTATATTACATTATATTATATTATATTATATTATATTATATTATATTATATTATATTATATTATATTATATTATATTATATTATATTATATTATATTACATTACATCATACTACATTATATTATATTATATTATATTATACTACATTATATTATATTATATTACATCACATAACATTATATTATATTATACTACATCATATTATATTATACTACATTATATTATATTATATTACATCACATAACATTATATTATATTATACTACATCATATTATATTATACTACATTATATTACATTACATTACATCACATTACATTATAGTATTATATTACATCACTACATTACATTATAGAACATTATAGTATATTATATTATATTACATTGATTCGAGCGCATGATTACGCAACTCTAAATGTATATATAGCGCTTTTATCCAAAGCGCTTTACACTGTGTCTCATTCACACACACACACACACACACTCCAGTGGTATCAGAACTGTCATACAAGGCGCTAACTTGCCATCGGGAGCAACTTGGGGTTCAGCGTCTTGCCCAAGGACACTTCGGCATGTGGAGTCACCCGGGAACCGAACCTCCAACCCTACGATTAGTGGACAACCAGCTCTACCACCTGCACCACAGCCTCCCCAACTCTAGATTCTTTTAAATGATTAACCAGAACATAAAAACACAAAGTTTTCCGGAACTCGATCGACGTGAAACGTTTCTCTCTCTAGAGCAGGGGGGGCTGAAATTTTATCCAGATTCATGAATCATTCATCTAGAGCAAAACAAATTGGACAAAAACATCTATATTTACAATGACTTCAATATAATTCGTTATCTAGAATTGAACCGAGACGGAATGATCTAGAACCGAATAAGAGCAGTGTATGTAGAACCGGAGGGGGAAAAGTTCACGGGGACTTGGTTTATATTAATAAACGATCCAGAACGGAAGCGAATGATTAGGAAAGTAACAGCGACTGTGTAAAATGATCAGCTGTAACAAGTATTAAAGTTCTAAGGAACTCGGAACGTACGAGACTATTCTAAGGGATGGATTATCAGGATTTGACGAAGATATTATCAGGTGAAATGTAGAATAAAGTCTAATCATTTGTGAGGTCAGGATCCGCGGTGATTCCGGCAGAGAGTTCACACAGACCGGGATTTTAATCAGTGAACGATCCAGAACGTTAAATTGTGTAAAATAACTTGCGTAAAAATGATTTGTTCTCATTCATAACACTGGGTCAAAGCTGATTATGTAGATTTCAGGTGTGTTTTAAACAGTGACTTGATCAGGGTTCTGACCGGATCCCTTGAATACTACAACCTTCACCTTCAGGTTTCTACACAGCCTACTGAGAACGTTCTCCGTACACGTTTGTATTTGTTCTGCGCAGCGACGAGCTAAAAAGGCAAGTGTTGGTTTGAGACGCACTGAAAGACAGAACCGGCAAGTAGAGACGTTTCTGAAGTCAATTACAGGTATTATAAAGACACGCGGGCTGACAGGCACAAACAGGAGGGCGGCGTGATGGCCAACGCAAACAGCCCGAAGAAACGTGTTCGATAAAAACGCAGTCAGGATCAAAGCA
>CM022775.1:20376763-20379263 GCA_012411365.1 Ameiurus melas
CACCTACACACACACACACACACACCTACACACATACACACACACACACACACACACACACACACACACACACACCTACACACACACCTACACACACACCTACACACCTACACACACACCTACACACAGACACACACACACACACACACACACACCTACACACACACCTACACACACACCTACACACACATACACACACGCACGCACACATGCACACAACCTACACACACCTACACGCACACACACATGGTGTAATATCTGTCTAGACCTATTGCGAGAATTATGTCACACGCAACGTAACATGCAAACGAAGTGGTGCAGTATGTAAATGAGGCTTATTTGCATATGCAAATGATCCGCAACTAGCTCTGAATACGCTAAATACCTAAACCGTCGACGCCTGGTTAAGGAACGCCACATCACGTGACAACACATCACGTGAGAACACATCACGTGACAACACACCACGTGACAACACACCACGTGAGAACACATCACGTGACAACACATCACGTGAGAACACATCACGTGACAACACATCACGTGACAACACATCACGTGACAACACATCACGTGCCATGACTACGCCTTTTTGTCTTCAAATGTCGAAGAATACGCTTACGAATGACACACCCATCATTTACATACAGTCTCGGAAGGTGATAAATTACTCGTGACTCCGCCCACTATTCACAATTTTTTAAAACCTGGAAACACCTTCGATTGCATATTCATCGAGGCGAGCACGCGGTACAGAGACGTTAATACGGACGTCACAGATCTGGATGTATGATTTAAGGAGATTTAAACTTGACATTGAATGACCCTTGAAGTCTCTTAGCACGACATCGAAAGCATGAAACGCACACGTTTTTCCTTGGACGCCTTTCTATCTTTTATTGATTGATTTATTTTTCACTAATTCAGTAGAAAAGTGCTTTGGTTTCCTTAACGTAGCCGATTCAATTCTGAATACGGGTTGAAAATGCTCCTCGACGTGGACTTCCTGTTGAACAGCCTCCCGCGAGTCGTTCTCGTCCCGTACGGAATGGCCACGCCCGCTTGGAAAAACGATCGAGACCTCGATCCAGATGGGGCCGAAGCGATCCGACCACCCAGGAGTCTGGAGGTGCTGCGGGTCGCTGACGCCGCTTGGAAATAAAATCGCTGAGCACTAGCAATAACTCCCATCTCCCTGTGGAGAAATAATACCGTACAAATATGTTCTGGAGCCGCTGGTTAGAGCTCCACCAGCCACCTGCTGAAATAATAACCCGCGGAGGGAAAAAAGAAAAAGAGCCATGAGTTAAGGCTCCTGCAGTGTGCACTCTATCAATCCCCACGGGGATGAGTGGATGCAGGGATGACACTGAATGACTGGGTGGTGTGATGACGTGATGAAGACGTGCTCATCAACACCTTCTGACCAATCACCATCCAGAATTCCGCAGTTTAAATCGTAGCACGCTCTTGTCTGGGTGTTAATCCTTCTGGATTTGATCCATCCTCACCCCGTGGTGATTATAGCTTTGCTGTTCCTGGCCGTTCTCCGCAGGTTCCTCGGATGTTCCTTGCACCGTTTGCACGTGCGATATGGAGAAGTAGCTGTTGGTTTAGCTACATCTCGCGGTAGTACGGTGTGAGCACTGCGACGTCGTATCAATCGGCCATTTTGTTCAGCGAGGACGCTGTTACAGCTCGGCTTACGAAGATCATGTTTAAAGATCTAGAAAGCGACGTGACGGAAGGAGAGCAGGGCGGGGCTTACTGGCTGCTAACGGGTCGCGGTTTCTGGAGGTGTAAGGAGAACTTTACAGATTCTGTGAAATAAATGTAAATAAATAATGAAATTATTATTGGTTTTCGGTATAAATGCTGAGCTCTGGACTGTGATCGGTCATCAGGTGCTATTCAGGTTTACATCAATGCGCTCGTTCTAACACGTCATCGTTTCTATAGTAACGGGAAGGGAAGGAGTCTCCAGTGTAAACTGTAAAGGACATTTCCCACATCTTACACTCCTTTACTGTTTCTCGCGAACAAAAAAAGGATAAGCTGCCATTTTGTTTTGCTTCTTAGAATAAAGAGAGAGAATAGAGAGAGAATAGAGAGAGAGAATAGAGAGAGAGAATAGAGAGAGAATAGAGAGAGAGAATAGAGAGAGAATAAGGAGAGAATAGAGAGAATAAGGAGAGAATAGAGAGAATAGAGAGAGAATAGAGAGAGAGAATAGAGAGAGAATAGAGAGAATAAGGAGAGAATAGAGAGAGAATAGAGAGAGAGAATAGAGAGAGAATAGAGAGAGAATAGAGAGAGAATAAGGAGAGAATAGAGAGAGAATAGAGAGAGAATAAGGAGAGAATAGAGAGAGAATAGAGAGAGAGAATAGAGAGAGAGAATAGAGAGAGAGAATAAAGAGAGAGAAGAGAGAGAGAATAAAGAGAGAATAGAGAGAGAATAGAGAGAGAATAAGGAGAGAATAGAGAGAGAATAAGAGAGA
>CM022775.1:20384263-20396763 GCA_012411365.1 Ameiurus melas
AATGATTCGCTACTCATATAATGAACACTTTGACGCGTTCTGTTGTCCAATCGAGTGCTGATTCGGGTTGTTGTGCCGGTTCTGATCTCTAGAACACATGGTGTTTCTGCACTGTTACTGCTCTGTCCTTTGGCACGAGCCATGTTTGTTCACTTCTTGAACTCGTGTTGAGTCACATCACAGATTAGTGAGACCACCTCGCTCGGACCTCTCTCCGACCCGAGTGTGATCACTGTGTGTGTTCTCACATGCCTAACAAAAACAAACCGCACCGAGAGGGAGAACACAGCGGGGTTCCTTTCAAACAGACTAAACAATAAAAACCAAACGTGTCTTTTAATACGACGGTTCTGAAAGCAGGACCGTTTCTGAATCCGGGTCCAGCTGAATGTTTCTGAATGAAATTTTATACTGACACAAGCAGGATTCATGAATCTCACACATGCTCCAATTTCTCCTATTCAACAAACTGGCAACCTTTCAGAAACCGGGTGCAACTCTATAATCCCTTAGAACGCAACGAACTCAGGAACCTTGTTTCTGATCCAAACAAGTAGTCAGCACTCAGCATCTCCATCAAAACACATTACTTATCATATTTATGGTGTAGCTCATACCGAAGCGCGCCTGAGTTCTGGATGGTGATTGGACAGAACGTGTTGATTAACGCTCTGACAGCGCAGCTGCAAATCACAGCTTTACAGTAATGCGCTTGTGAAGATCAGAGCTCGGGGCGTTTTGGCGCAGAGATTTCGAACGGAACCCGAGACGGGAGGCAAATTATAGACCGAAGAGCAGCCATGTGCCGCGAACACGCACGCAGTAGCCGGTAACGTTATACTTCAGAATAACGCTACATAATATAGTAATGCAATCCTCTGGGTTCTCCAGTTTCCTCCCGCTTTCCAAAATAAAAGAAAAACATGCCAGTAGGGAGGCGGGTATGCTCAGTTACCCAGCAGGAACCTTAAGGAACAATTTCTTTTCCATTAGTGTAGCTTAACGTATATATATATATATATATATATATTTTTGCGAGCCATACTCTTGACTTTTGACCTTTCCGTGATGCGTGTGACTGGAACATATCGTTTGAGCTTGTTTTCAGAGAAGGAATAACTGTTAACCAGCCAAAGAACCCTTAGAGAACCCTTTTTTTTTTGTTTTTACCTCAAAACAGATGGTTCCTGTTTAGAAATGGTTCCAAGCTGAACCCAAGCACCAAGTCTTTGACTACTTCACTACTTGACGTTTGACCTGGAACCATGTTTGCTAGGAGAACCTTCTGCTGAAAGGTTCTACACAGAAGCTTTTAAAGGCATGCACAGAATGGTTTAGGGTTCTAGATTGAATAGTTGCTGAAACCCAGCAGAGATCCTGGACAGCGTACGTCTGGAGTACTTTTATCGGGAGAACTGTTGATTGGTCACTTGCCTGTAATTTATTACCAGGTTCATGAGAATGTTCTCAGGGAATTAGCACCTTCTCTACCCCAAAGCAGCTGATCCAGAGTACCTTCCCCCCCCTCCAGAACCACGGCCAGCGTCTCAGAACACAGATATCAGATCTGACCAGATAATCTTCTCACACTCTCTAATTTGTCCTGTTGACCTCTGTGCTTAGCAATTAGCAGCTCTATCAGCTGTCACGGTTCTCCTGGTGGTTCCTCTCCCTCCGTCTCGATGTCCTAACGAGGTCAGATTCTATGATTAGACGAGCGGGGGGAAAATGTGCAACTTTACTTGAAACCTGAGAAATGAGGGCTACAGCTAACAGCAGATCGTTTGTTGGAATTCGTGTGTGTTTATAGAAAGGTACGACGAGAGCGCACGGATCCGACCGCCAAACACGTCCAAGACATGCAGGAATATTTCTCTCAAATATTTGAGTCGGAGAAAAGGAAGAACACAAAGCTCACGAAGTAATGATGAAGGTTGTAGTGAACAAAATAATTCATAAATCTTCCAAAAATGTATTTATACCCCTCTCATATCTAATGTCTGGTGTTCCCTTGGTTATTGAGGTGTGTGGCGTCATCATGCCAAGAGTTCTGTAAGGCCTTCAGAAAAAAGGTTTTGGATGCCTAGGAGTCTGGTAAGGGATTTAAAAACATCTCCAAATGGTTTGAAATACATCGTTCCACTGTAAGGAACATCATCTACAAGTGGCACAGATTTCAAACCACTGCCGATTTATCCAGGACTGGCCGTCCCAGCAAATTCAACCCAAGATCAGACCATCTGATGCAGAAAGTTGATTATTTTACTATAAGAGCACATCCCAAGTGTTTTATTCCTCTGAGTACCCGAACGCCCTACAGCCCAAACTCAACACTGAATCATGAATCATGTCTATTTATAATTAGATTTAAGAAGATAATCGTCACTTGTGTTATAGCTGCTATAAACTGTGCAGCTCCCTCGCCTGCGCAGCTCTTTCGCCTGCGCAGCTCCCTCGCCTGCACAGCTTGTCATATTACAGAGAAACCGTATAAAACCGTTACAAAGCGCTGAAACTGGAGACTCCTTCCATACATGTTCCATACATAAATGCTTTACTATAGAAAGAGTAATTTATTAGAATAAACACATTAATATAAACCTGTGTTAACAACAATACTACCACTACTACTACCACTACCACTACTACCACTACTACTACCACCACTACTACTACCACTACCACTACTACCACTACTACTACCACTACTACTACCACCACTACTACTACCACCACCACTACTACCACTACTACTACCACCACTACCACTCTAACTACTACCACTACTACTACTACCACTACTACCACTACTACTACTACACACAACTACCCACTATTCTCCATACCACTCCCACTACTACTACCCACAACCAAATACTACCACCCTTCTACTACCACTACTACTACCACTACCACTACACTACCTACCACCACTACCACTACCACTACTACCACTACCACTACTACTACCACTACCCTACTACCACTACTACCTCTACTACTACCACTACTACTACCACCACTACTACTACTACTACTACCACTACACCTCCACTACCACCACCACTACCCACCACCACTACCACTACACACACTACCTACCCTACTACACCACTACACTACTACCACTCTACCCCACTACCACTACTACCACCACTACTACCACCACTACTACTACCACTACCCTACTACTACCACTACCACTACTACTACTACCACCACTACCACTACCACCACTACCACTACCACTACTACCACCACCACCACTACCACCACTACTCTACCACCACTACCACCACTACCACTACCACTACTACCACCACTACCACTACTACCACCACTACTACTACCACCACTACTACTACCACTACCACTACTACCACTACCACCACTACTACTACCACTACCACTACCAGCACTACTACCACCACTGCCACTACTACCACCACCACTACCACTATCACTACTACCACCACCACTACCACTACTACCACTACTACTACTAATAATAATAATAAGTTGTCTTTCATGAAACCAACAGCAGCTTAATTTTAGTCTCACATCCTGTTAATGTTCTGTTCAAAAGTGTGCGTGTTTGTGAGTGTGTGTGAGTGTGTGATTGTGTGTGTGTGAGTGAGTGTGTGTGAGTGTGTGATTGTGAGAGATATATACTCAGCGCTTGGTCATATTTAACTGGCTACTGATCAACACCTCTCTCTCTCTCTCTCTCTCTCTCTCTCTCTCTCTCGTTCTTTAGCCAGATCGCGGCTGCTCTAACTTTAGATGTGTGTCTAATTCCGTCCCGGTGGACATTCAGTCTTTGACAGCCATGCGCTTATGTTTGTGCACCTTGAGCAATGCTAGTGCGGCTATTAGAATAATCTGTATGCTAAACAAATCACTTGCCATCCTTTCCAGGCTGTAGGCGTTCCCCTCGTCGGCTCGGAGTCAGATCAGTGTATCGGTGTGTACATAAGGACACTGCAGCCATGTTTATTCAGCTGCAAATCACACACCCGTATCAATGAGTACATTCTAATATTGGGGGGGGGGGTTGGAACATGTGACTGACAGGTGTTTTGTGTTACCCAGGTGTGTTCTTTTAAGTTGATTGTTTAAACAATAAACAGCTCTGAGCATCTACTCTTGGTCAGTCAACATGAAGATCAGAGAGATGTCTATGGGAGAAAAGAATGAGGGAAAATCAATCAGAAGCATTGCATGGACATTGTGCATGGCCAATACAACAATCTGGAATGTCCTGAAAAAGAGAGAAACCGCTGGTGTACTGAGGAACAGACACAGAACGGGTCGGCCGAGGAAAACTACAGCAGCTGATGACAGAAACATTGTGAGAGCTGTGAAGAAAAACCCCAAAACACCAGTCAGTGACATCACCAACAACGCCACAGGGCAGGATGAAGGTCTCACAATCCAACGTTCGAAGAAGACTTCGAGAGCAGAAATATAGAGGCCGTACCACAAGATGGAAACCACTCATCAGCAGTAAGAATCAGAAATCCAGACTGGAATTCACAAAGAAACACACAGATGATCCACAAAAGTTCTGGAACCGAGATGAACCTCCACCAAAGTGATGGAAAGGCCAAAGTGTGGAGAAAGAAAGGATCTGCTCATGATCCAGAACATAGAAGCTCATCTGTGAAACATGGTGGAGGTAGTGTCATGGCTTGGGCTCGCACGGCTGCTTCTGGTACATTCTCACTCATCTTTATTGATGATGAACTCATGATGGAAGCAGCAGAACGAATTAAGAAGTTTACAGGTACATTCTGTTTGTAGATTTACAGAGAAATACGTCCAAATGAGTCAGGAAGAACTTCATCATGCAGCAAGACAACAATCCAAAACACACTTCCACCTCACCACAGGACTTCATCAGGGGGAAAAGTGGAAGGTTTTAGACTGGACAAGTCCATCACCAGACCTTCACCCAACTGATCAGCACCTCACCTCCTGAAGAGGAGACTGAAGAGAGAAACCTCCCGAAACACACAACTACTGAAAGAAGCTGCAGGAAAAACCTGGAGAAGCTTCACAGAAGAAGAAACCAACAATTTGGTGTCCGTGAGTGATGCCATTACTGTGAGTAAGAGGGAAATGCAACCAAATATCACCTGTTATTTACTTCAAGACTGATCTGTTCCTATACTTTTGCTCACCTGAAAATTGTATGGTCTGCTACAAAAGGTTCTGTGTTTTATGTTGTTTAAAACGTCTAGATGTAAACACCAGGAAATAAAAGCTGAAATCCTAAACTGTCATCTAATCTCCATCTTTTCATCTCAAACCCAGACGTCTTCGGTGATCAACAAACACTAATGACCTGACCTCGCCGTTCCAATAGTTTCGGACGGGACTGTTCCTGCTATAACTTGAGAAACTAATGTTAAATGTAACTATAAACGGATAAAAAGGTTCTTTAATAAAATATTGATTGTAATCGTTAAGTAATGCTCCACCACGCCTCTTCATCACTACTGTAACGCTGCACCAGGCCTCTTCATCACTACTGTAACGCTCCACCAGGCCTCTTCATCACTACTGTAACGCTCCACCAGGCCTCTTCATCACTACTGTAACGCTCCACCACTCCTCCTCATCACTACTGTAACGCTCCACCAGGCCTCATCACTACTGTAACGCTCCACCAGGCCTCTTCATCACTACTGTAACGCTCCACCAGGCCTCTTCATCACTACTGTAACGCTCCACCAGGCCTCTTCATCACTACTGTAACGCTCCACCAGGCCTCTTCATCACTACTGTAACGCTCCACCAGGCCTCTTCATCACTACTGTAACGCTCCACCAGGCCTCTTCATCACTACTGTAACGCTCCACCAGGCCTCCTCATCACTACTGTAACGCTCCACCACTCCTCCTCATCACTACTGTAACGCTCCACCAGGCCTCTTCATCACTACTGTAACGCTCCACCAGGCCTCCTCATCACTACTGTTTCGAAATCTAGACGACCTGTTGGAATTTCCACAAAATCACAAACACCATCTTTTCTGCTCGCACGTGAAACTTCTCTTTCTTTGTAATTACAAAAAAAAGTATCAGCCTTGTCATTGTGGAATGAAAAAGGTATTACATATCTTCACCACATGTAATTTCCATCCTAATCCACAATTACGACTTTAGGCACAGCAATTTGCTTGAATTTCTGCAAATCCTCCATCTTTATGTATAAAAGGAATAATCATCAGCACCAGTCCTGATGGTGAAAATCGTCCTGTCCAGGAGATATTAAATAACCCAAACGTGCCTCGGTAATATCACTGCCATCAAGAAAATGGGAGCAAAAATGATCTGTTAGCTTCAGCGCCAAATCTGAGAGGATGTATTTCACATCATTATACATCGTCATGTGCAAAAAAAAAAAAGAAATCTGCTGATAACTCTGCATGCCGTGTGGAGCTGCACGGCCATTAAGTGCTGTAATAAACTGTCTTCTGAGGCAGCGCTACCATCGCCGTCACGGCCGAGACACCGGTCCTATTATCACATCTACGAGAAGAAAAACACACCATGGACTCACGCTGAAGGAAAACCAGAATGGAAAAACTTACTGCATACCATGAAAGAAAAAAAAAAAACTCTGCTCCTGTCAGACAGCAAACCCAGCGAACGTGATTTAACGCGCTCATCCGTTATCAGCTCTGTAACTCCTCAGCACTTCATCCTGTCTACAATCCTGCCAGATTTCTCCAGGGAGGTCTGTCTCTCGCCCCTGACTTTCACACAACGCAACCTGAACAACGACCCAGAAATCTGAGTGCTGTAAATGCGCTATGTTGCTGATCTAAACAGTGATCAGTTAGCACAGACGGGAGAGCGAAGTGGCCTGGAAATCACAGTTTACATTACAGACACTTTCAGTAAGTACAGAACACCTGAAGTGCAAGGTGTGGACAGTTTCTTTCAACTACGATCTCAGTGTTTGTACTATTGTGTTATTTTTCCTTACTAGGTCATTGTTTTGACTCACTATCTCGTTATTTTGACTTAGAATGTTGTTATGTAACTTATACTCCTCCTCATTCTGATGTACTACCTCATTGTTTTGACTTACTATCTCATTATTTTGACTTACTATCTCATTATTTTGACTCATCATTTTAACTTACTATCTCATTGTTTTGACTTACTATCTCATTATTTTGACTCATCATTTTAAATTACTATCTCATTGTTTTGACTTACTATCTCATTATTTTGACTCATCATTTTAAATTACTATCTCATTGTTTTGACTTACTATCTCATTATTTTGACTCATCATTTAACTTACTATCTCACTATTTTGACTTACCACCTCATTATTTTGAATTACTATCTCATTATTTTGATTATCTCACTATTTTAACTTACTATCTCATTATTTTGACTCATCATTTTAACTTACTATCTCATTGTTTTGACTTACTATCTCATTATTTTGACTTACTATCTCATTGTTTTGACTCATCATTTTAACTTACTATCTCATTGTTTTGACTTACTATCTCATTATTTTGACTCATCATTTTAAATTACTATCTCATTGTTTTGACTTACTATCTCATTATTTTGACTCATCATTTAACTTACTATCTCACTATTTTGACTTACTACCTCATTATTTTGACTTACTATCTCATTGTTGACTTACCACCTCATTATTTTGAATTACTATCTCATTATTTTGACTACCTCACTATTTTAACTTACTATCTCATTATTTTGACTCATCATTTTAACTTACTATCTCATTGTTTTGACTTACTACCTCATTATTTTGACTCATCATTTTAAATTACTATCTCATTGTTTTGACTCATCATTTAACTTACTATCTCACTATTTTGACTTACTACCTCATTATTTTGACTTACTATCTCATTGTTGACTTACCACCTCATTATTTTGAATTACTATCTCATTATTTTGACTACCTCACTATTTTGACTTACTATCTCATTATTTTGACTTATTATATGATTATTTTGACTTACTATCTCATTATTTTGACTTATTATATGATTATTTTGACTTACTATCTCCTTTTCTTGACTTACTATCTCGTTGTTTTGAGTTACTATCTTGTTTTGACTTACTAAGCTGTTATCTTGACTTAGTATCTCATTAGTTTTTACCAAGTTGTTATTGTGATTTAGTATCTCATTATTCTGACTACTATTTGACTATGTGTCTAAATAGTGACTTCAAAGTCAAAATAACAAGATACCAAGTGAACCCACGCTCACATCTTGCGGTTCAGGGCTTCTGTTTGTCGAGTATGCATAAGATATCGTTGTCGTTTATTAAGAAAAACAAAGCTTCAACATCACGCTCGAGCATGTTCCAGTCGGGTGTTCCTGACGATCCGTCACTATCCTTCATCATCAAACCAGGAATTCTGCTGCAAGGAAAACGGCCGTGTTTTACACATCTGTACAGAGACGCTTCCCGGAATGAAGCGAAACTCCTCGACCCAAGATAACTAACAACGCTCAGAATCCAGGAGTCAGCAGCGCTGCGGTGTAACATCGCCAGAATATTCTTTCCAGGGTTTTTTCTTCTACATTTAACACTCCATTTGATTCTAGATCTAGATTTCTAAAAAAATTGTAATTAAATTTAATTAATTCTAAATTTAATTCTCTGTGGTTTATTTCACTGTTAGAATCCGGAGAAAGCTTTAGCTAGCATCATAACGAACTTATTATTATTATTATTATTAATGATCTAATCACTGGTGTGGAAGATTTATCACAGAGAAACAAGGAGTGAGACAGGGAGAGAAAGTGAGACAGCGAGAGAGTGAGACAGGGCGTGAGACAGGGAGAGAGTGAGACAGTGTAATATTTGAGGTGATGGTGAGGCAGTACCAGAGCAATCATCTCTCATTCACTGTAATAACACAATGACACACGTACTCGTGCTCCTAATGCAGCGTGTTAAACATTTAACCTTCCCACACACACACACACACACACACACACACACACACACCCTACAATCACTCTCAGTCTATTACGCGCTCTGAAAACCTGAACTGTTAGAACTCATTTCCCAGATCTAACACCTTCCAGCTTTCATCTTATTTTTAAACATTTAAAAGCAAAAATGTGAAAATGAGAAGCGGCCCGAGTTTATTCCAACAAACGTCTTCCACGCAGATCCGGGAAAAGGCTCTGAACTGAATGCATAGCTGGAAGAGGGTAGCAGTAAACGGATAAAAACTATGATGCGCTGCTGTTTAATCGATAACGAGTCGTCAGCGTCTGGCGAATGATAAGAGGAATTAAACGCTTGCTGCTCCAGTGTTGCTTACTTTCCTCCAAGAGCACACCCTGAAGAGTTTTATCTCTCGTTTATCTCTCCTCCTCTCTTTACATTCTCTCTCTCTCTCTCTCTCTCTCTCTGATCTACTCTCCGATGTTCCGCAGTTATCGTCCCCCCTTTAACTGAGCGACTCGTAATCTGACGGCTGAGATATTAGCAGCGTCGCGTCAGGACCGATCGAACGGTGGACAATATGAACAAACACTGACATTTAATGGGCTTTCTGGGCACGCACACACACACACACACACACACACGCACACACACACACGCATACGCGCACACACGCACACACGCACACACACACGCACACACACACAGGCTTTGTACTAAATGCATGTCATAGCACATCATGGCACCATGGACGCTTTGTGGTTGCATCGTCACACTCCGCCCCCATGCCGCCATGTTAGATCCTCTATGATGAGCTCATCACACCGCCACAGAAGTTTCCAGAAGTTAGCACTTCAGATGAAGTCCCGCGTTCTGATTGGAAAGAAAGAGTTAACTCAAATTTGAACGTGGCGTGCTGGAGCGCCGGTTTGTGAATGGAGGGCGGAGCCGGAGATGGTGAGTGGTAAGGATCGCACATCTGCCCGGAATTATACTAATGAATGTTCTGTGTTGCTGTGAGCAGAGGCAAGAATAAAAATAAAAAAAACAGGAGAGAGACGGGCGCCTCGAAAGACACAGAGAGAGAGAGAGAGAGAGAGAGAGAGACAACCAGCACAGAGCCATGTGTGTGTGTGTGTGTCTATAAAATAAAACCACTGAAAAGAGAAAGAGACAGAGAAAGAATAGAACACTTTTTGAGTAGTTCCAAGCCTCCAGCTTCCTCATTCCCTGCCTGAATCTGGGAAAGTGTTACACTAAGGGTTTAGTTATTTTTTTCTCAGGTTTCTACGATAATATTTCAGTACCCTGTAACCTGATACTAACCCCAACCCCTAACCCCAACCCCTAACCCTAACCATAACCCCAATCCCTAACCCCAACCCTAACCGTGTTACCTGATACTAACCCCAACCCCTAACCCCAATCTTAACCCCTAACCATAACCCCAACCCCTAACCCTAACCGTGTTACCTGATACTAACCCCAACCCCTAACCTCAATCTTAACCCCTAACCATAACACCAACCCCTAACCCCAACCCCTAACCCAACCCCCAACCTAAACATAACCCCAATCCCTAACCCCGACCCTAACCGGTTACCTGATACTAACCCCAACCCCTAACCCCAATCTTAACCCCTAACCATAACCCCAACCCCTAACCTAACCGTGTTACCTGATACTAACCCGCCCCTAACCCTTAACCCCACCTAACCATAACCCACTAACCCCAACCCCTAACCCCAACCCCTAACCCCAAATCCCTAACCCCAACCCTAACCATAACCCCAACCCCTAACCCCAACCCCTAACCCCAACCCTAACCCCAAATCTAACCCCAACCCTAACCATAACCCCAACCCCTAACCCTAACCGTGTTACCTGATACTAACCCCAACCCCAACCCCTAACCCCAACCCCATAACCCCCAACCCTAACCCCAAATCTAACCCCAGCCCTAACCATAACCCCAACCCCTAACCCTAACCGTGTTACCTGATACTAACCCCCTAACCCCAACCCTAACCCCAAACTGTGTTACTTGAATCTAACCCCAAACCCCAACCCCAACCCTAACCATGTTACCTGATTCTAACCCTAACCCCAACCCTAACCTTAACCCTAATTGAAGTTGATTGGATGGCTGAACAACGCCTATCCTGTCTGAAGATGCCCACTGACTGTGAAATGCCCATTTATGTTCCGCAGAGATCCACACTTGCATCAAAGGTCTGTCACGCTCACACACACACACACACACACACACTCACTCACTCACTCACTCACTCACACACACTCCATGTTGTCTGTCACACTCTCACATGAAGACAATTCCACCATAAAACTCCAGAATTTTCCACATCCAGACACCGGATTCCATCTTCCTCTTTCAAATTTCACACAAACACTCAAACAAAGCACAGCGACTCTCTCTCTCTCTCTCTCTCACACACACACACACACGCGCTTGATCTGCAAATCACGGCCTGACTACACCTCGGACCGTCCTGTCACTCAAGCCCAAACACCAATCAGAGAACAGCGTTCTGACAGAAACACAGGCAGACAGAAACACGCCCACTCAGCGCTTACTTTACCTCCGAGAGTCATTCCTGCCTCAAAGCACTTCTTCAGACGACACGAGGGACAGTTCTTCCTCCTCAGCTTATCGATGGTGCAGTCGTTCCTGCTCGCACACAGATACTTCTGCTTCCCTGAGAGACACACACACACACACACACACACATTCTATTAGAAAAACATGTTCCTCAGGAGCATTTACAGTGGTTTCTTCACATGAACGCTGGGTGATAAAGGATATCGAGATGATACCATACGATTGATTTATTGCGATCTTTTAATTAAATTGATATTTTTTCATCCCTTACAAAAACTCCCATCAGACGAAACACGACTCCGGCTCACCATCACGTGGATGATGAAGTGCGGGGAGAAATACACATCTACACTGCGGCAGAACCCATAACACCAAACAGAACCGAAGAGAACCCTGATCCCACAGCAAGACCGCGCGTAATTAGCTTTGTTGTTATTCTTGTTGTTGTTGCTGCTGTTGTGAAACACATGCTGCTCACTATTTCGACTCTTCACACACACACACACTAACGAGCCGAGACCACACACAGCGGCGGTGCTACAGCGAGGTTCTCCTTCATGCTCTACATTCAAGGTCTAAAGCAATCAGGGCGAGTCTAATGGAGGCCACAAAGCCCCCGATCCTGCTGTCACACTGCAGCGTAATCACATTCTCTCTTATTCCACACACACACACACACCACTTTACTCTTATATAACTACACACACCACACATGAATCACATTAGTACATCATCCAAAAGCTTATAACAGTTTAAAGGTTAAATACATTCTATTTTAAAAAAAAACAACCACAGGGATTAAAAAAAAAAAAAAAGCAAGAAAATGGAAAATTCAGAATAGAATTAAGAATGAACAGAACACATCTGTTCCAGAGAGAAAGACAGACATGCAGAGAGTGAGACAGGTTCAG
>CM022775.1:20404263-20406763 GCA_012411365.1 Ameiurus melas
CACTATGGCAGTGTGTGTGTGTGTGTGTGTGTGTTCTAATACACTTCAGTTGTGAGTCAGTAAAACATATGGACTCTGTAGTTCAGTAATACGAGAGTTACGTATCTGATTATTTACACTGTCGTGCTGTTTTTGTCAGAAATAAACAATTCATAAGAGGGTTTCATAATCAACTGCTCATCATCAGCTGCTTAAAAACAACACACACACACACACACCCACACACCCCAATTAATTACAAATAAGCCATTCAAAACATCTCCTCTGTGTGTGTATGTGTGTGTGTGTGTGTGTGTGTGTGAGTGTGTGTGTGTGTGTGTGTTGCATTTTGTCGGTTATAAAAACAAAGGTCTAATGAGCCGAGGGAAGCACACATGGGGTAGTACGGAGAGGTGAAGGACTCCTGGTCAGTTGGGATACCCCCCCCCCCACAGGGACGGACCGTACCAACTCCCAGTGCGTGTTTGTAGAGGGGGGGACGGACGAACGGACACCAACACTTCACACTAATTAACCGATTATTTATTTAGAGTTGAACATGATCCACTATGGGCGTGTCCCAAACCACATGCCCTGTTCACTATATAGTGCACATAATAATAATAATAATAATAATAATAATAATAATAATAATAATAATAATAATAATAATAATGTCATTGTTACTCCATTCACAAATAACCGCGTTCGCGTATTTTCAGACGGAGCTCTGTTGTTACGTGACTCCAGCACGTGTCTGCGTGAGCACATGGCTCAGCTTTTCGTTTCAGCGCCGTAAATAGAAGCCGCTTTTATAATTCGCCCCTCGTCCTCGTCCACGTCCACGTCCACGCCTCTGCTCCTGCGGAGAAACACGGCCTGGTTCTGGACAGATGTTGGAGCAGATGGAGAACGAGTCGCTCCGCCTCCCCTGGCATGGAATCCCTGAAACACGTGCGTGCGATCTGTAGAGTGGACCGCGCGCCTCGTTCACTAATCATCCTCCCGCCTCAGCCGCGTTAATTACAGAGCAGACGACCAATTAGCTTCCAGCTGCACTGCCAAGTCCTCTAACCACACGAGCACTACGTCCATCACCACTCCATCTGCACACCTTCCACATCGCGCTCACGTCTTACCTCACAACACCCGACTCTGTTCACGCTCCTCAGCACACACTCCTTAACTCCAGGCCAAGCTTTAGCCTTCTTCATCTCCTTTTAAAGTCTTCCTACTCTTTTTAATTCCGTCTGCAGGCGCTTTGACTCGTTTTATTTCATTTTAATGCAGATTTGTAATTTGACACTTTTGATGCCATTTAAACGTAATTTTATTCTTTTATTTGTGTTATTTAAATTGGACTTTTTACGTCGTTCTGTCATTTTAATGGAAGTTTACACCTTTGTACGTCATACAATTATAATTTTTTTTGTGTCTTTTTTATGATCATTTTATCATTTAATGTCATTTTAATGTAACTCGACTCGAATTATTTATATTTAATGTCATTATTATCTATTTTACATCAATGTAATGTAATCTTAGTCTTTAATTTGTGTCATTTAAATCTCATTGTATTATATTTATGCCATTCTGTCGTTTTACGCCTTTTTAATGTAGAAATTTTAGATTTTTAATGTCATTTAAATGTAATTTTAGTCTTTTATTCGTGTCATTGAAATGTCATTTGACTTCTTACGTCATTCTGTCATTTTAATGGACGTTTACACCTTTGTACGTCATACAAATGTCATTTTTGTCTTTTTTTGGATCATTTTCTTCGTCATTTTAGTTTAAATGTCATTTTACTCTTTTTATTTACATTTAATGTACTTATTGTCTATTGTACGTTATTTTAGTCCTTTGAAATAATTTAACAGCACATTTAAGGTAAATGTTGATGTTCCAGATATTTCTGTTGGTTCAGACGAAACTACAAACTTTCTAAAGTTCGTAGGTCATCTTAGAAAAATGACATTTTAAATATAATTTAAAATTTTCATATAAAAGCGCTTAAAAACGATACGTCTACCTCTCCAGACTAAACATCTCACAACGATACATCAACAACTGTCGTGTAAAAATCCTCTCGCCACGTCTGCAATAAAACATCGCTGATAAAATGTCGGTTTATTTCCATTTGAAATATATTTAGTCCGAAATCGAAGGTGAGAATAATTCGTAGGTAAAGGACAGTAAACTAAACCAGAGGAAAATCGTTTGCGGAAAATGACACGTAAATATCTTTGTAACAGCAGCGCTATAAAACTAATCCAGGTACTGCTCTTAATTATGCCATCGTTGATGATGTCATCACAATGTGTGTTACATGTAGTGGGTATTAATGTGGAAACACTAAAAGATTCTGTTGCCGAGGGCGATGACAGCTGATAAAGGTTAGCACCCAAAATAACAACTGTGTGACTGTGTGTGTGTGTGTGTGTGTGTTGTGTATGAGAGTGTATGTGTGTGTGTGTGTGTATCTTTAATCTCTGCTATGAGAACGCCCTGTCCCTTTATA
>CM022775.1:20409263-20419263 GCA_012411365.1 Ameiurus melas
CTGTCCATCGTCCTCTCTTCTCACGTGTGTTTGTTTACTTTTCACTCAAATTCTTTCACTTCCTGCTACATGCAAAATGCAAACCAACAAAAGCCTGACGTTCCTGACGGCTGAGCACAGGAGAACGCAGAGGAGAACACAGAGGAGAACGGAGAGGAGAACACGGAGGAGAACACGGAGGAGAACACGGAGGAGAACGGAGAGAAGAACGCAGAGGAGAACACGGAGGAGAACGCAGAGGAGAACGGAGAGGAGAACAGATAAGAGAACGGAGAGAATGGAGAGGAGAATGGACAGGAGAACAGATAAGAGAAGGGAGAGGAGAATGGAGAGGAGAACGGAGAGGAGAACAGATAAGAGAACGGAGAGAAGAACGGAGAGGAGAACACAGAGGAGAACGGAGAGGAGAACGGATAAGAGAACGGAGAGGAGAACGTAGAAAGAGAAGGCAGCCCTCGTTTAGACTGTAAACCTGCTTGGAGGACGTCTCTTTGGGGTTTTGTGAATCAGGACCAGTGAAAGTTCGGCTGTTGAAGAAGTTCTTCACCCAAAACACGCTAACGTCGCTAAGTTCCCACGCTAAATCATTTAGGAGAAGCACTTTAAAGAATATTATCCTTCTTTTAGGTAATAAATGATTCATTCAGATTCACTCAGAAGGACTTTAGCCGTGTGTGTGATGCTAACGCTGCTAATCACCACAATAACTAACCAGCTCTCACTGCTTCTCAGTGTTTCAGGACGAAGTTCTCATCAGGACGAAGTTCTGTTTAATAACAGATGAACAATCACTGGCCTGATTCTAGTTTCTGCTGCTGTATAAACATGCTAACACTGCTAATAAACATGCTAACTTACTAGCATAAACCTTATCTCAGAGTTCATGTTTATGGATGAAAAGTGAAATTAAGGGAGAAATCTACTGATTATTGATGATTGATTATTTGTAAAGACTTCGAATGATGTCAAAAACAGAGGTTATAACTCTGCTAATAAACACGCTAACTTATAGCGTCGTGTTCCAATTCCGATCAGCATATTTCACACGATAATTAATAACTGACATTTCCATTAAATAAACCGTAAATAATATTATAATTCAGTGATGAATAATAATGACTCAAATAGAAACTTAAGCATTTACACACACACCAGATGTTTGTGAAGATGTGAAGATGTTTGTGAAGATGTTTGTGAAGATGTTTGTGAAGATGTTAGTGAAGATGTTTGTGAAGATGTTTGTGAAGATGTGAAGATGTTTGTGAAGATGTGAAGATGTTAGTGAAGATGTGAAGATGTTTGTGAAGGTGTTTGTGAAGATGTTTGTGAAGATGTTTGTGAAGATGTTTGTGAAGATGTGAAGATGTTTGTGAAGATGTTAGTGAAGATGTGAAGATGTTAGTGAAGATGTGAAGATGTTAGTGAAGATGTGAAGATGTTAGTGAAGATGTGAAGATGTTAGTGAAGATGTGAAGATGTTAGTGAAGATGTGAAGATGTTTGTGAAGATGTTAGTGAAGATGTGAAGATGTTAGTGAAGATGTGAAGATGTTAGTGAAGTGATTGTGGAACAGAAGTCAGCGTGTTCCTCATATTCACTCGGCTGTTAGTGAATCCAGAATAAAATGAACTCTGTAAACTTTATTACTCCGTTTAAGTGATTTGACTTTTTCGCTTCCAGCATCAACACCGTTTCAGATCCACACTCTCATTAAAAGCTTCTTACATTTTAACTTCCTTCTTGTTATTTATGTATTTATTTATGTATTTATTTATTTGAGTAGGAATTGTCCTGCGTGTCCAGAATGGCCGCGTGTTTAATGTGCACTTGATTTTGTGCGCTCAATGTGTCGAACTCCTGACCTTTGGGTTCGGCGTGCGCATAGCATGTTGTATTTTCCTTTCATTTCAGCTCAAATCAGCTTTTTTTAAAAACTACATCAGCGCTGAACTTCTCCATTAGGCTCTAACTGTCCTGTCAGGCTTTCAGTCTTTTCCCTTTTTTGTTCTTTAATATTCTCTCCATCTGTCCATCGTCCTCTCTTCTCACGTGTGTTTGTTTACTTTTCACTCAAATTCTTTCACTTCCTGCTACATGCAAAATGCAAACCAACAAAAGCCTGACGTTCCTGACGGCTGAGCACAGGAGAACGCAGAGGAGAACACAGAGGAGAACGGAGAGGAGAACACGGAGGAGAACACAGAGGAGAACGGAGAGGAGAACACGGAGGAGAACACGGAGGAGAACACGGAGGAGAACGGAGAGAAGAACGCAGAGGAGAACGGAGAGGAGAACACAGAGGAGAACACGGAGGAGAACGGAGAGGAGAACGCAGAGGAGAATGGACAGGAGAACAGATAAGAGAACGGAGAGGAGAGAACGTCTCTTTGGGGTTTTGTGAATCAGGACCAGTGAAAGTTCGGCTGTTGAAGAAGTTCTTCACCCAAAACACGCTAACGTCGCTAAGTTCCCACGCTAAATCATTTAGGAGAAGCACTTTAAAGAATATTATCCTTCTTTTAGGTAATAAATGATTTATTAGATTCACTCAGAAGGACTTTAGCCGTGTGTGTGATGCTAACGCTGCTAATCACCACAATAACTAACCAGCTCTCACTGCTTCTCAGTAAATAATAACATAAAGAGATGATAAATAATCATCGCTTAATCCTGTGTCCGTCCCGTTCTATTTGAACCCAGCATCGCTAACAGTGGCGCCGCTAACACTCTTAGCTAATGCTTTCTTTAGCGATTAGCATTTGGTTGGTGAATTTCTTACTGTATTTAAAATTTCACTTTAATCTTTAATAATAATCAATTAATACTGTAATATAATAATATAACCACATGAAAAGAACAAATAAAAACTCATTCGTTATTTAAAAATACATTATTTACTGTTTAATAATGAAGAAGAAAGAATATAAGAATAAGGAAGAATAATACTAAGTCATGCTAACTAACTAGCATCTTACGAGTCTTAACTCCTAGTCAGCACGTGTACATAAATCAATATCATCCTTCACGGGTGATTACTACGGTGTCCATTTCATCTACACAGAAACCACACCGAGTCTCCTCCAGCTCCACTGAATACACAGGTGGAACAAGGTGTGGCTCCTGTCCGATCGCATGACGCCGACGAGTGTGTTTGATGTCAATAATAAATTCATCGAAGTGACGTGATAATTATCCGTACGGTCTGTTTGATCGATTCGCAACTCATGTTGATTTTCCTTTTAACGAAAATCCAAAAGATGCGAAGGCCCCACACACACACACACACACACACACACACACACACACACACACACACACAGAAACAAATACAGACACACACACACACGCATACGCACACAGAAACAAATACACACACACACACAGAAACAAATACACACACACACACTCACACACACACACACACACACACACACACACACACACACACACACACACACACACACGCATACGCACACAGAAACAAATACACACACGCACACAGACACACACACACACACAGAAACAAATACACACACACACACAGAAACAAATACACACACACACACACTCACACACACTCACACACACACACACACACACAGAAATAAATACACACACACACACACACGCATACGCACACAGAAACAAATACACACACACACACACAACAGAAATAAATACACACACACACACACACACAGAAATAAATACACACACACACACACATACGCACACAGAAACAAATACACACACACACACACACAGAAATAAATACACACACACACACACACGCACTACGCACACAGAAACAAACACACACACAACACACACACACAAGAAACAAATACACACACACACTCACACACTCACACACACACTCACACACTCACACACACACTCACACACACAAACACACAGAAATAAATACACACACACACACTCACACACACACACACACACAGAAATAAATACACACACACACACCACACACACACACACACAGAAACAAATACACACACACACACACACAGAAACAAATACACACACACACACACACACGCATACGCACACAGAAACAAACACACACACACACACACACAGAAACACACATACACACAGAATCTAATACACACACACACATACACACATACACACACACACAGAAACAAATACACACACAAATACACACACACACACACACAGAGAATCTAATACACACACACACACACAAATACACACAGAAACAAATACACACACACACACACACACAAATACACACATACACAGAATCTAATACACACACACACACACACAAATACATATATACACACACACAGAAACAATATTTATTAAACAATATTTGGCTCTTTTCCCTGTAATATTTATTTATTTATTTTCATTTCTGCTGATGAATAGATAAAATCTACAAAACAATTCAGGGGGCACAAACTTTTACACAGCAACGCTTCCGATGTGTACTTCTCGTGTGTGTTATATTTATCAGCGATGTGAGTGGCGTTCATCGGGTCATGTCATGCTAGTTCTAGCTAGCTAGCATTACATTAACCTAACAGACAAACACTGATGTGTAACAGAGGGAAAGCCCCGCCCACTTCTTTTTTGAAATCAGGAACTACAATTGAGTGACAGGTTCCGTAGAACGAAATTTCCCAACGCGTGATTTAGCGGTTTATTAACGCTTTTAATACAGAATCATGGACCGCAAAATGTACAAAAATGGTTCTTCTTTGGAAACATTTCACGCACCTTTAATTTTTCAAAAATGCACATCGTCGTGACGTATCCATGGTAACCACGCCAGGATAAGTTATTATTGACTGGACTGGTAAATTCAATTTGTACTTCCCTGAAGGAGCATCCATCTGTTATGAGTCCTTCTACTGATCTAGCTATGTGGAGTGGCTTTTACACACACACACACACACACACGCACACACACACACACACTCACACACTCACACACACACTCACACACTCTCACACACACTAACACACACACTAACACACTCACACACACTCACGGTAGGGGGGACGATAGTTCTACACGTGAATATGGAGTTCCAGGTTCTCCCTGCAAGATCCCTGACAGGAAGTGAAGTCCTCAGATTTCTCACCATTCGGATTTCGGACTCCGCCTCGGACACTTTCGTTATCCGACAAAAACGCAACACAGATTTAGACGAACGTTCACCTGTGCGGCAAACGAGCGGAGAATGTGTTTGGTAAACAGATGGATTCTGATTGGACTACATTTCGAGTGTTTGGTAAACAGATGGATTCTGATTGGACTACATTTCGAGTGTTTGGTAAACAGATGGATTCTGATTGGACTACATTTCGAGTGTTTGGTAAACAGATGGATTTTGATTAGATTAGATTTCAAGTGTTTGGTAAACAGCTGGATTCTGAGTAGATTAGATTTCAAGTGTTTGGTAAACAGCCCCTTTCATGTCCTGTCCTGTTGGAAGGCCCAATGATGCCCAAGCTTCAACTTCCTCCAGACATACCGCTGATCCATTGTGCTGAAAAGTTCCTGCTTTGTTCCATCGCTCCACAGAACAGAATCCCCAAACTTCTGAGGGTCATTGATAGGATTCTGAGGCGACTGTTCTCGTGCGCTTTGTGTCCGTGAAGCTCGTCCTGGGAAACCGCAGTGCAATCATTCTCTCACGTTTCTCACCTTGACGTGGAGTTTTAGCGTGAACACGGGGTTGATTTTTCACTCGCTGGGTCTCGTAGTACGTCCTCACAGCACAGACAAACCTCGAAGACTGAGCTGCACCTCCGGGTTCCTCTACAGGAACACCTCGGGGTTGTGTCGGCTGTATTACAGTGCGATCGCGGCTGCAGCACAACTCTATTCGACATAGTTTCAGTGTAACCTGAAAATCGGATTCAGCAAAATCAGACAAGTCTGATTTTAGTTTTTGGTTTTTAGAAGAGCTTCTTACAGGAACAATCCAGACTATAGTTATAAAAAACGGATTTTTAAAAAACATTTCAATTAGAAATTCCTGACGGAATCTGATCCTGCGTTTATCTTTCATCATTTCAGCTCAAAATCATGATGTTTATGTCAATTTCTACTATAAATATATACTTTAGCTATTAATTTAACCGTCACGTTTCATGTAATATATATATATTATCATTATTATTCATTTTTAGTATTAAAGAACTAATGAACTAAATTACGCAGATAAAATCCAAACCTTTTTTCTAGTCTTTCTATATTCTGTATATATATATATATATATATATATCTTTTTAAACTGTAAATGTAACTTTTGTATAACAACAAGGACAGTTTTTTGTATGTCACATGTAAACACAAAGCTATTTTTTTTTAAATAAAAACTGTATAAACCAGTGAAAGCTTTTCTTTTTGTGAGGACTGTAACGAGGACCTGCGCTCCTTCTTCTGGTCCGAACACACACACTGACGTTCAGCAGATAAACTTTACTTCCACTGTTTTTTAGCTCTTCTCTCTGAGAAAACAAAAGGTTCCAAGAATTCTTAAGGGTTTGTTCCTCTAAAGGTTCCCCCTAAAAAAAAAAAAAAAAAATTGAAAAGAGGTTCCCTCAGTACTTAGTTCTGTAGAACCGTACACCAGTGTTTCCCTTTCCGAGAGGATTCAGAAGAGACGCTCTTTAGAAAATTAAGACCCGTTGCCCTTGAGTAGCTCTTTTTAGTGAGTGTGCTCTCTCTCTCTCTCTCTCTCACACACACACACACACACACACACACACACATGCCAGATTCCACGGTAACCACCGTCAAGGCAACCCCCGAGTGAATAAAGTCCAAATGCAGGACAAAAAGCTGCCAAGTCTTCACACACACACTCACACACACACACACACACACACCTCACACACACACACACTCACACACACACACACACACACACACACAATCACACACACACACACACACACAATCACACACACACACACACACACACACACACACACACACACACACCACACACACACACACACACACACACCCACACACACACACACACACACACACACACACACACACACACACACACACACACACACACACACACACACACACACTCACACACACACACACACACACACACACACACACACACACACTCACACACACACACACACACACACACACACACACAGACACGGGAACTCTTTTACAGCACAGCTTTCTCCTCTCCTTCCTGTTTAGTTTCTATTATTATTACTGACTGTATATTGTCTATATTTGAACCTTTACACTTTTTGTTTCTCTTTGATCTGTTCCGTACTGAAGTCCGACGCGTTGTGAATTGACCGGTGATTGAGTAGATCAGATAAAACAAAAAACAACAAAATTGCTAACGTCACTTTTTATAAAAAGAAAATCATTCGCTGTGGATTTTCTTTTTAAAGGGTTCCAGAAAAACCCAGAACCTAAAGAAACCTAGCACCTAGCAAGGTGGTTAATGAGCCCGCGTCTCCGTGTGTTGTTCGGCTGGTTTTATTTGTTTGTTTGTTTGTTTGTTTGTTTGTTTGTTGTTCAGCGACGTGCTGACATTTGATTCGTTGCGCGTGACTCACTGTCCGGATTCAGTCTTAAACGGCGTGACACCGCGAGTGTTTCAGAGTTTACCGCCGTGACACGCCCAGGCCGTGGATTTTAAGAAAATAATTGCGTTCTGATGCAAATCCCGGGCCTTTGAGGTGTTTGGAGGTGTGGACGTGAACGTGGCTGGCTCGAGTCCGAACGGAAGCGGCGGCAGATGAACGTCGCAGGACTGAACGAGTCCCTGTTTTTTTCCCCTGTTCCTGGTTCCACGCTGCTAATCACACTAGCCACACTAGAACCCTCTGTATTCAGATCCCAGATAAAAGTGGGCGTGGTCTGGACCTGAAGTTGTTTCGCAGACGTAACTCCGTACGAATTACCATGCAAAACCACACCCCTTCTTCTACACCCCCCTTTTTAAAACACCCACTCTAGAACGACCGACAGCCGCGTGGCGTTTTCAATTCTCTGACTCAGCCGGAAGCCCCGCCCCTTCCATCCGTCCAACGTTCAAATCCCCTCCTCTCGACTTAACGAATGGTTTTAATGACAGGCAGTGATCGTTAAGGAGTGTCCATCGCCATGGCAACTGCACCACGTGTACACGAGTTTCACGTGAACCGCGAAGGGGGAAAAAAAACCTGCCAGGTTTCTGTTTTAGTTATTAAAAGTTCATTAACACAAAGAATAAACGCGTCGTTTTCTCACCGAGTTGCTGACATGTGATTCGGATTCCGTACATATGACTCACTTGTTGGATTTGATCTGTTTTTCCCCTCTGTGTGTGAGTGTGTGTGTGTGTGTGTGTGTGTGTGTGTGTGTGTGTGTGTGAGTGTGTGTTGTTTTGTTTCACAGCCACATTTGCCCGGGGAAAATAAAATGGCTCCTCTTCCTAATAAGCTTGCGTGTTAATCACGGCGTTTTTCTTTCAGGCTGCGAGCGATTCGAAACAGCGCCGCGGCTGTGACTCGACTCTCCACAGCCTCGGTTCTGCCTTTACGACTCGTTTTGGGTTTGTTTTTTTGTAGAGAGTGAAAACACTGCCGCTGGTTAGACCTGACTCATTTCAAGCGCTAATCTCACGGCGTCTGATGTTTTTTTAGAAACTATATAAAAAACCCGGTAAGCGTCCTCATATTAAAGGTGCACACTCAGACACACACACACACAACCACCACACACACACACTCACACACACACACTACACTCAACACACACACACACACACACATACCCACATACTCACATACTCACACACACACACACACACACACACACTCACACACACACACACACACACACACACACACACACACACTTACACACACACCACACACACACACAATCACGCACACACAGCACACACACACACACACACACACACATACTACACATACCATACTCACACACACACACACACACATACACACACACACACACACACACACACACACACTCACACACACACACATACTCACACACTCACACACACACACACACTCACACACACGACACACACACACACACACACACACACACACACACACACTCACACACACACACACACACACTCACACACACACATACACACACACACACACACACACACTCACACACGCACACGCACACATGTTCATAGAGCAGAATATTAAACCATCATTTTCCCCCCAGAATATTTCTTTAAATGAATAAAAAATAAATCATTGAATTTAAAATCCCGTGAGAAACGGGTTCTCCAGAGGTCGCTGGTTGTAGTTAAGGGTTCTCGGCTTCACAAAGAGGCTCTGCTTGTATTAGGACCGATTTGGATGTAAGGTTCTGCTGTAAGGTTCCCCACAGGGAGAAAACAAGAAAACGAAACCAACCACAGGAACACTTTACGGTTCTTCAATGATCCATAAAAGAGCTGTTTACGGTTCTAGATTGGATCTGTATCTGTGTGTATGCGCACACGACACGGCCGTGCCGATGATACACGCGCAGCTAAAAAAGGTTCTTCTGCGGATCTGTGATTAGTTCTTGGGAGAATAAAACGTCGTCCTCGGGAACCCTTTCTGATAACGAAACACTCTGTTGTAGGGTTCCAGATAGAACGTTCACCCCAGAGTAACTGGAAAAGGGATTTAACTTTTTTATTTTTATTCTAACGGCATGTTATATCGTTCCCCCAGCAAATCTAGAACCCTTTTTAATTCTAGAGAAAAAATGTTTTTACTCTGCAACCCGTTCAGTTTACACATAGAACCTTTTCCCGAGAGGGACGACTGAGGAACCTTTAAGGGTTCTCGGTATTACGAGTGTAAGCGCTGTGCTGGATTTATAATCTGAGTGATGATATCATGTACGGAACATTCATACACTCTTATCAAAAACGCCAGATCTAGAACCGTGAAGCTCTCTCTCTCTCCCTGTGTGTGTGTGTATCTC
>CM022775.1:20446763-20449263 GCA_012411365.1 Ameiurus melas
CAGTGACTCGTTTAAAGTATCGACTCGTTCACTCAGTGACTCTTTTAAAGTATCGACTCGTTCACTCATTGACTCGTTTGAAGTATCGACTCGTTCACTCAGTGACTCTTTTGAAGTATCGACTCGTTCACTCAGTGACTCTTTTGAAGTATCGACTCGTTCACTCAGTGACTCTGTCGGAAGTATCGACTTGTTCCTCAGTGACTCGTTTGAAGTTATCGTTCCTCACTCAGTGACTCTTTTGAAGTATCGCATCGTTCACTCAGTGACTCTTTTGAAGTATCGACTCGTTCACTCAGTGACTCTTTTGAAGTATTGACTCGTTCACTCAGTGACTCTTTTGAAGTATCGACTCGTTCACTCAGTGACTCTTTTGAAGTATTGACTCGTTCACTCAGTAACTCGTTTAAAGTATCGACTCGTTCACTCAGTGACTCTTTTGAAGTATCGACTCGTTCACTCAGTGACTCTTTTGAAGTATTGACTCGTTCACTCAGTAACTCGTTTAAAGTATCGACTCGTTCACTCAGTGACTCTTTTGAAGTATCGACTCGTTCACTCAGTGACTCTTTTGAAGTATTGACTCGTTTACTCAGTGACTCTTTTGAAGTATTGACTCGTTCACTCAGTGACTCTGTCGAAAGTATCGACTCGTTCACTCAGTGACTCTTTTGAAGTATTGACTCGTTCACTCAGTGACTCTGTCGAAAGTATCGACTCGTTCACTCAGTGACTCTTTTGAAGTATTGACTCGTTCACTCAGTGACTCGTTTAAAGTATCGACTTGTTCACTCAGTGACTCTTTTAAAGTATCCACTCGTTCACTCATTGACTCGTTTGAAGTATCGACTCGTTCACTCAGTGACTCTTTTGAAGTATCGACTCGTTCACTCAGTGACTCTTTTGAAGTATCGACTCGTTCACTCAGTGACTCTTTTGAAGTATCGACTCGTTCACTCAGTGACTCTTTTGAAGTATTGACTCATTCACTCAGTGATTCTTTTGAAGTATCGACTCATTCACTCAGTAACTCGTTTGAAGTATTGACTCGTTCACCCAGTGACTCGTTTGAAGTATCGAATCGTTCACTCAGTGACTCTTTTGAAGTATCGACTCGTTCACTCGGTGACTCTTTTGAAGTATCGACTCATTCACTCAGTAACTCGTTTGAAGTATTGACTCATTCACTCAGTGACTCGTTTAAAGTATCGACTCATTCACTCAGTGACTCTTTTGAAGTATTGACTCGTTCACTCAGTGACTCGTTTAAAGTATCGACTCGTTCACTCAATGACTCTTTTGAAGTATCGACTCGTTCACTCAGTGACTCTTTTGAAGTATCAACTCGTTCACTCAGTCACTCTGTCGAAAGTATCGACTCGTTCACTCAGTGACTCTTTTGAAGTATCGACTCGTTCACTCAGTAACTCTTTTGAAGTATCGACTCGTTCACTCATTGACTCTTTTGAAGTATCGACTCGTTCACTCGGTGACTCTTTTGAAGTATCAACTCGTTCACTCAGTCACTCTGTCGAAAGTATCGACTCGTTCACTCAGTGACTCTTTTGAGGTATCGACTCGTTCACTCATTGACTCTTTTGAAGTATCGACTCGTTCACTCAGTGACTCTTTTGAAGTATCGACTCGTTCACTCATTGACTCTTTTGAAGTATCGAAGTATCGACTCGTTCACTCAGTGACTCTTTTAAAGTATCGACTCGTTCACTCAGTGACTCTTTTGAAGTATTGACTCGTTCACTCGGTGACTCTTTTGAAGTATTGACTCGTTCACTCATTGACTCTTTTGAAGTATCGAAGTATCGACTCGTTCACTCAGTGACTCTTTTGAAGTATCGACTCGTTCACTCAGTGACTCTTTTGAAGTATCGACTCGTTCACTCAGTGACTCTTTTGAAGTATTGACTCATTCACTCAGTGACTCTTTTGAAGTATTGACTCATTCACTCAGTGATTCTTTTGAAGTATCGACTCATTCACTCAGTAACTCGTTTGAAGTATTGACTCGTTCACCCAGTGACTCGTTTGAAGTATCGACTCGTTCACTCAGTGACTCTTTTGAAGTATCGACTCGTTCACTCAGTGACTCTTTTGAAGTATCGACTCATTCACTCAGTAACTCGTTTGAAGTATCGACTCGTTCACTCAGTGACTCTTTTGAAGTATCAACTCGTTCACTCAGTCACTCTGTCGAAAGTATCGACTCGTTCACTCAGTGACTCTTTTGAGGTATCGACTCGTTCACTCAGTAACTCTTTTGAAGTATCGACTCGTTCACTCATTGACTCTTTTGAAGTATCGACTCGTTCACTCGGTGACTCTTTTGAAGTATCAACTCGTTCACTCAGTCACTCTGTCGAAAGTATCGACTTGTTCACTCAGTGACTCTTTTGAGGTATCGACTCGTTCACTCATTGACTCTTTTGAAGTATCGACTCGTTCACTCAGTGACTCTTTTGAAGTATCGACTCGTTCACTCATT
>CM022775.1:20454263-20499263 GCA_012411365.1 Ameiurus melas
ACTGTGGATGTTTATTCGTATCTTCTGTCCTTCTGAGATAGGTGGAAATTCGTCTGGTAGGGGTGTTCGTGGTTTAACTGAGAACGGATCTAAGTCTAAGTGACATGAAGCACAGGTGGACCTTCCAAGAGAGTCTCGTCTCCTCTCACGCTAGCGTCGACGTGGTACAGACCAGGAGCTCACGCGGAGCTCAGTCAGAAGCGTCCCGTTTTTATTCACGTGGTCATCCGAGTTGTTCCGGAGGAGGTTTACTATGTTTTGTGGGAATTCTGTCCCGTTGTCTGTGGTGTAGTCCAGACGAGGTCCGGTTCTAGCGTTTAGATCTCCACAGATCTAATGCCACACGCGGCTCAGATGTCTTCATTACAGTCTGGAGATTGTAGGGAGGAGTATAAAGAGCACGTACGGAAACATGTGTTGTTGATTGGTTAAGATGTTTGTCGATTTTGATTCTTCTTTATTCATTGATTTCATCTGTTTATTAGTTTGTAGTTTGTGATGTCCCCTGAATCTCTCCCACGTTTCATTCTTTGATGTTTTCCGGAGGATAAAGATTTCATGGTAACCTGAACGACAAAGAGTGACGTCTTCAGTTCTGCTCCATGTCCGTACCTGATAGGGTTTGGGTTTTGTATCCACAGCTGGAGGAGTTGGTCCAGCCGTGTGGATATAGGTCTGAGCAGGTCCTTGATCTCTCCCAGGTGGGTGTGGTTTGGCCCTGTCATGGCTGCAGGGTAACGAGGCTGCTCCTACTGCTCCGGCCGGTGGAGGTGCGAGTGTGGACCAGGCTCCTGCTCTGTTCAGGTGCTGATGCTCCTTGCTCTGGGTCTTCTGTGTTGCTGATGTTGCCAAGGGAACGGGGCCTGGGGTGCAAGGTGCTGGGGTGTTGGGTGCTGCGGTATAGGCTGATGGTGGTAAAGTGCAGGGTGGTGGGGTCCAGGATGCAGGTGCAGGGGGGCAGGATGTAAGTGGCGAAGCCCATGGTGGGGGGCGTGGGGGCTCTGTTACCTGACCATACGATGCAGGCCTTTCATTTCAGATTTGGGATTGAATTGCTTTCGAATTTGGTCAGAGTTAAGACAGGTGCTTAAGAAGTGTAGCTCTGTTACAGTACAGGCACAACCTGCTCTCTCTCTCTCTCTCTCTCTCTCTCTTTCTATAGCCAGGCTGTGACTCTCAGTCTGAATCTTCTCACATTGTTCCTCTGCTTGTTGTCTGATTGTGCTCAGGAATTCTGCTGTGGTATAATCTCTGTTTTGGGCCAAATAACTTTCTCTCTCTCTCTCTCTTTTTTTTTTTTTTTTTTTTTTTTTTTTTCTCTCTCTCTCTCTCTCTCCGTTTATTGGTAACTTATGTATCTGTGTGTGTGTTTATCAGATACTAAAGGTACGACTGTTGAAGCATGGAGTTCCGAAGCCCCACCCCTCAACACTGCCGCTATGATGACCGCTTGTGTGATGGCTGCTACCATGGCAGCCGTTTTATTGATCATTATGGTTATGACGTACAGAGGATTTAACACGCTCCGGAAAACACTAAAAGGTGAAACACACACACACACACATACACATATACAAACACACTCTCTCTCTCTCTCTCACACACGTGTGTATTTTTTTTAGGCTGTTTATCACGCCCCAGTCACCGTGACATTGCGGCTGCCTCCGTTTCCGTAGCAACGGAGTACAGCGTGACCCAGGAAGCAGAATATGGTTGTTTGGGTGGTGTGTGTGTGTGTGTGTGTGTATGTGTTCTCTGTCAGACTAATGAATGTGACTGGATACACTGGAACACTAAAAATGTACAGGCTGTTGTCATGGTAACACACTAAGCATTAATCAGTGGTACGCTACAGAGGGGAATGAATAGTGATGAAATAACATATGTTGATTATTTATGTTGATATGAAGGGTGTGTAATTGTTGAGTCGGAGGAGTTATAGATACGATAATACGCCGATGAAACGTTATCGTGACGTGTGATTCATCGCTACGCCTCAGAACTCGTTCCCGCCTCGCTTCCTGCGGCACGCGCCGCCCTCTTCGGTGACATCACTTCCTGCGCGGTCGTCACCCAGGCGACAGGGTCACACGACGGCTGGTCGGGGTGGGCGGGGCACGGCCCGGTGGAGTGCACGGAGCGGGAGATATTACACGGCGAGAAGAGGACACTGGTAAATAAAATACACCGATCAGATTCATGTGTTTAATCGTGATAAAGGACAATATAATCAAATCAATCAAATCAACGCAAATAAATATTTTCTCTCTTCGTCCAGACGTCTGACGTCTCGCGTGTAACAGAAACCACGAGCACTTCTCTACAAGGTGAGCGTAAAAATTATATAGCTAAAAGTCTTTTAATATTTATAATACTTTTTATAAATATTATAAATAATAACATATTAATTAAAAGTTTTAGTATAGTAGAGTTATTACATAGTCTGAAGGCTCTAAAGTTTCTTTAGGTTTGTTGCTAATGAAATTCAATTTAAAACTTTACATTTTAATATTCCAATTTTTTTAACAGTATTTAAACAAATATTTATTAACAGTAATAAATATTTATAGGTAGAGACTATGGGGGCGGGGCTTGTAGTGGGAGGGGCGGAGTCCTCACACTGTGCTGAGTCATTATAATATTCATTAAATGAATTAAACATGGATAAGGTTTTGTTGAAGTTGTGGGTTTTAACGCTGTCGCGGTGTTTTGAATTTCAGGAGCGTGTTTACGTCAAGAACTTTTACAGCAGGAACATCTACCAGGAGCGGATGCTACAGCTAATACAGCTAATAATGCATGTTAAAATGGCTAAGCACGCTAACTGCAGTCCATTCATCATGCTAATACTGGCAGCGGAATGAGTATTAGCATTGCTAATGTTAGCTCCTGACATGAATAATCACTGTAGAATGTGGGACGCTCACTGATCGGTGGTTGTTTGTGTGATATTTCAGGAATCTATTGTTTGTTTGTTTTTTACAGTGATTGCGGTGACTATGATCAATGTGAAACTGGTGCTAATGTTGCTGTTAATTACTGCAACGCCTTTAATTACTGTAATTACTGTCTGATGTCAGGTCAGACGTTTGCTATTGTTCAACACTTGCATCACGAACATCAACACTGTCACTAGCTCAACAAGTTTCACCTGAAGAAACACCTGAGTCTCTGTCCCGGAATGACTTCCAGATCTTTACACACGTGTGTCTGTTTTTTTCCAGTATTTTTACTTTACGTTTGTTTGTTTTTTTGTTTGGTTTTTTGTACTGTGGTCACTTTGAGTCTGAATCTGCTGCTTTTACTGTAAATTTTCTGGTAAACTTTATGAAACGTTGCTTTATATAAAAGTTTTGTAGCAAAAAAGAAAATAAAAACAGATCATCTCACTGTTGTTGTTGTTAATTCTCTCCTAGCTAAGATGTTCCGCTGTTAGCCCACGTCGCTCACGCACCTGACTGCAATTTTATTGAAATGATCATTAAAATCAGCTATCATGCTAGTACATGAGCTAGCTAGCTAACTATCATTACAACAAAGGGCTACAATTGGAGTCAATTAGTAAACATCCTGAGAAACTAGCTAGCTAACATCTCCATGCGGTACGAAATAAAGCTAACTGGCTAGCTCGTGAACATAAATAACTAGCAGGTTAAACGTGATAAAAGATTAAAGAAGTTCATTTCTGGAGCTAAACGTTAGCATGTATGTGCTTTTTCTTTGCGTTCACAAGATTTTCTTTTTTTTAAGTAAAACTGAATGCAAGTCTCCAGTTTTGGATTCATGTACGATTTTTATTTTTTTTTATTCTTTTAGCTTAGTAGTAGGTGTGGCTAGTAATTAGCTGCTAGTCTGTATAGTGTGTATAGTGTTAGCGTGACACTCTCGGTTTTACGGCGGTGTAAGTACGGCGGCGTAATCGTCTGTCGTTACTGCTCTTTCACCGTGCCTTTTACAGTCTGCTCGTAGTCTCGGCGAGTCTCGGCGAGTCTCGGGATGAACTCTCAGCAGCTTGTTTCAGTGTTTTTTCCTCCTTGCTTCACTGCTCCTGTCCTCTGGGTAGTGGATCACCAGACTCTCTAGACTCCATCCATCTGGTGGTGGTTGTTGTTTTGGGTCTATTTTTCCAATTGAGGAAAAAACATACTGCTGTGTTCTTGACGTTTATACGACTGAGCAGAGAGAGTGTTAAGAGCCTTGCCCAAGGGCCCAACAGTGGTAGTTGACCTGCTGACCTTCCGCCCTTCTGATCTGTAACCCAGAGCCTTTAACCACTCAGCCAGCCACAAGTCCCGTTTTTCTTTCAATAAAAATGTCGATACCCCTCTGTAGTTTTTGTTTCTTTCCTTTTCTCATCTTTGTTTTTGCCTCCCTTCTGTTTTTGCTGTGCTTTTTTTGTATTTTCGTCCTGGTTTAGATCTGAGACTCCGTTTCAGTCGGCGCTGTTGCCGGTTAGCTTGCTAGCTAGCTAGCGTCCGTCTTCCTCCATTTTGTATACCGGATTGACTTGCCCACGTTGTTCTCAAAAAAGTTTCATTTATTCCAAAACTTGCCAATTAAACCCGATCGGAAAGCGCTGAAATTATTTGCTGAAGTCGGAGCTCGCGTTTTTTGTTTCTTCTCTCGTGGTTTGCGTTGGTTCTCATCATCACTCGGTTCTTTCTCTCTGTCTTCCTTGTCTCTATCTCTCCTATTGTCTCCTTCTCTATGTCTCTCCAAGTCTTTTTCTCCTCCTCCGCGTATCTCCTTCTCTCGCCCTTTCCACCTCTTTTCTGACCGTACGTATATTTTCTGTTATTGTACAGACTTATTTCTTCTCGCCGTAGCGCTGATTTGATAAACAGAGGCCGGTTAAAGCCTTGAACTCTGCCGTAGTAGCGATGAGTGATGTTTTATAAAGTTTAAAAAGCTTATAAACAGCTCTTGTGATGGAGTTTTTACATCCTGCTGCAGTATGCGTCGGTGTTTTTGGACTTAATGGCCCATTTTTCACTCGTTTAACCTGCACAGCGTGCGCGCGCTCGGTCTGCCGGATCTGCAGCCTATCAACCGGACTTTTATGTAAATTTACTCACAAAGGTTTGTCTTCGTGCCTTTAAACGCAGCCTATAGGACGCAGACTCGCTCTCCTCGGACGGATGATTTAGCTTTATGCTATTTTTATCGCACGCTCCGTGTCACTGTGATTTAAATCGGCCATTTTGGGTTATTAGCTGCTAGGGTTAAGCATGTCTACGAGCACTAGCGGAGAGCGTAAAACACTTAGCGGCTAATTTTATACGCCGCTTGTTTTCCTTATCGACATTTTTGTAGTTTGCTGTAAACCGTGTGAATCGAGACACATTAAACGTAATAACAGTTTCAACACTGAAGCTCTCGGGCTGCGTCCCAATAAACTCTGGGGATTGATAGACGAGCTCTGTTAATGAGAACTCGGCGAAGGGAAAGTAATAAAAGAACAAATCCTCCCATCTGCTGAAACATTCCACTGAAGTGGCGCCAACGGTCTTCGCCGCGTTCAGAAGACGAGAAGACAGAAAGTCAGCCAGTCGTACCGTGAAGTTCATTTCTCTCGGACGAGGGCGGAGGAGCGGAGGATGTTACAGGTCTTGATTAAGGGTCCAGCAGCAGAAGTTTTTCTCATCACGACCTTCGGAGCAGTAGACCAGGACCTTCACCACGGGTCTCCCACAAGTTCTGGAGCGGTGCAATGGAAAAAGCATTGGGGAAACTCCGAGATCGCATCCTGACATTTCGTTTGCGTCCAGGTGTTCTGCTGTGTTGGGGGGAGAAGAACAGAACATGTCTCGACTGTTGCAGCGGTTTTATTATAAGCCTCAGGAAATCTCAGCCATAATTAGTGTAAAAGCTTGATTACAGTTTTTCTCACAACAGGCCTGATACTTAGATATATTTTTTTCCCTCCATTTTTGCAGGAGAGCATGACAAAGCAGTTCCCCGTAAACATTCTCCCCGTGTTTATTTCATACACAAGTAGCGGAAATAGCTGCTTCCTGAGGTGATCCGAGGATCTGTTCCCTCTGCTGCGAGGATCCTCAAACATGACGATGAAGAACATTACAAGCTGTGAAGATTCCTATCTGCTCCTAAAAACGATTAAAGACAAACGAGAGCTTGTGTAGAGTCTCGCGCCAGCTATAAATATCTCAGGGTTTTCCTAGAAAGTGACATGTAAGCAAACAGAGCACGCGGAGGCTTCACTTTCTTCCAAAGTTCACCGCTTTTGTAACTCATCAGAGTGTGTGTGTGTGTGTGTGTGTGTTTGAGGTTCCAATGTTCAGTGTCTGTTTTGTAACAAATTACAGGACGTCCATGTCGCCAGTTTAAAGAACTGTACAACTGAACCTGTTAACCCCCCCACCCCCGTCACCCGCTAGTTGGTTATCTAGATAGAATTTGAAAGTGCACACCTTAGAACCCTTTAGAACCCATCTTCGTTTGTTCTTTTTTTGAATCTCTGGTTTATATATATATATATATTAGATAATATAGAACCCGATAAGAAAGGGTTCCAAGTAGATCCATTTTTTTCAAGCTAGTAACCCTCAATCATCCAATGAGCCCTTAAAGAACCTGTGATCGACCCCATTTAGAACCTTTAAGGCTTAGGAAATGCTTAAAGTTTCTATGGAGAACTCTGTAACACTGCGAAAGAGTTCCTATAAGCAGTTTTCCGAGTGCTCAGAACCCTTGAACTCTTGAAGAACCCTTTTTTGAATGTGGAGGTTATAACGCTTCTGGGCTGTGCTCTGTGCGTGGTGTGTGAAGAGGATTATTTGTCGTTCATATAGCGCCCTCTGGTGTCCTCAATCAGTACTGCAACCATCAGGAACCCCTCTCACAACCCCTCAGAGGACCAGGATCTAGATCAGGGGTTTCCTAAAGCTGAGGTTCCCAGGGGTTCTCACCATCATGATGATTTGTGAAGATGTTGACTCGGTCATGTTCTCTCGGCGGAACTTTAACAGACAGAACATTTGAATAATGAAGAAATAAATCGGTATGAAGTATTACGGAGCTCAAACGCGTTTATTCAGACGTTAATATGTATTTATTTCGAGTTCTGTCATGTGATCAACAACACTGGGACACGTGACTGACAGGTGTTTCTTGTTACCCAGGTGTGCCCAGTCAGATCGATTGTTTAACCAGTGAAGAGCTCTGAATGTCTACTCTTGGGTAGAGGCCTGGGTTTCACCTGTGAAGACTGTGTTTGTTGTTAAAAAGGATAAACCACCATAAAGACCAGAGAGCTGTCTATGGGAGAACTCTTAAAAGTACCTTCTGCTAAGACTGCGTTCTAGGAGGAAAAGCTGGAAGCTTCCGCCGAAGATCCTCGCAAGTGAAACAACATCTTTTCTTCACCACTCAACCCTCCATCTTCTGCTCTGGCACCGAGGTGGTGGAATGAACTTCCTCTAGATGTCCGAACAGTTGATGCACTGGCGGTCTTCAAGCCACTTCAAAAGACCCACCTCTTCCTGAAATACTTAAATCAGCACTTTAAATAAATAAAAAAACAACAACATTGTGTTGTCTGTGTGTTTTCATTACAGTGTTCCCTCCACAACAGAGTTTTTAAACTGATGGTCTTCTTAGTCCATGACCTACTGAACCATCCATCCATCCATCTTCTATACCGCTTATCCTTTTCAGGGTCGCGGGGAACCTGGACCGTATCCCAGGGAGCATCGCGCACAAGGTGGGGTACACCTACTGAACCAGTATCAGGATATTTATTGATACAGACTTCAAAGCACTTGGATAACAGCGTCTGCCGAATTCTGTACATGTAAAAACAAGCTACAAAGAATTTACATTTTAATGGCTGACTGATCGAGGGATGGAATTTTGGACCCAAAAAATAAGATCGAGAGACAGACACAGAGAGAGAGAGAGATAAAGAGGGACAGACAGACATAATGAGAGAGACAGAGACAGACAGAGTGAGGAGGACAGACAGAAAGAAAGGTAATAATTGTGGTTGTGTGTAAATTTGACCTCTAGATGGCGATGCAGGTTCAAGTGTGTGCTACTTCCATGGAGAGACTCCAAAAACCCACATAATGTAATGCTCTCTCTCTCTCTCTCTCTCTCCCACCCAATCACACACTTATGCAGGTGATTTGTATGTAAATTAGACATGGTGACCTTCTCCTCTAATCCAGTTATAAAGTCCTAATGAGGTGCAGAGACACCTGGCAGAACACGTCCTCAAACAGAGACAGATCCTTACACACTCCAGGCTCAGTGATCACAGAGAAGACAGACACAAACATGAAGGAAGCGTGTGTGTGTGTGTGTGTGTGTGTGTGGCTGTAAGACAGGTGAGGGTGAGACAGAGGAGCACTAACTCCTTCACTGTAATAAAGAGATAAATACCTGGAAAAATTCTCTAAGCTCTTACAACCGTTTCCCAACCAATCAGAGACAAACGGAGTGCAGGTGCTACTGGGGGTGGAGTCCGAGTGCAGGTGCTACTGGGGGCGGAGTCACGCAGCTGCTGCAGCCAAATTCACCCCTGAGCTGCACATGCTCGGACACCAACAACTGCTCTGACCACATCTCACTGGACTACACTCATCCTGTTTATTCACTCTGTTTCTCACCTCTGTGCTGTAGTTTACTCATGGTGTACATGAGTGTACAGAGAATGAGAGAGAGAGACAAAGAGAGAATGAGAGAGAGAATGAGAGAGATAAAGAGAGAGAGAGAGTGAGAGAGAATGAGAGATAAAGGGAGAGAGAGAATGAGAGAAAGAGAATGAAAGAGAGAATGAGAGAGAGAAAGAGAGTGAGAGAGAGAGAGTGAGAGAGAATGAGAGAGAGAAAGAGAGAGAGAATGAGAGAGAGAGAATGAGAGAGAGAGAGAATGAGAGAGGGCGAGAGGGTGGACTCTCTCGCTCTCATTAGGACTCTCTCATTCTCGCTTTCTCTCTCTCTCTCTCTCTCTCTCTTTCTCTCTCTCTCACACACACACACACACACACGGTGTGTGTTCGTTCAGGTGAAGCAGTCAGTCAGTCAGTCAGTCAGTCAGTCAGTCAGTGATGTCTGTGGGGAACAGCTCGGTGGATTTCCTCTCTGCGCTGTGGAACTTCTCGGTGCAGTACGGTGCGGGGGAGAGCAGAGTGTTTGTCACGTGGTGATGAAGAGCAAGCGCATGCACTCGGTCATTATGAACCTGGCCATCGCTGACATCCTCATCACCCTCCTAAACACACCCTTCACGCTGATGAGCACATGCTGACGGTGATAGTGATGATGATGTTGATAGTGATGATGGTGTTGGTGGTGATGATGGTATTGATGATGGTGGTGATGATGATGATGGTGGTGATGTTGGTAGTGGTGGTGATGATGATGATGGTGGTGATGGTGGTAGTGGTGGTGATGATGATAATTATGATGGTGGTGGTGGTGGTGATGATGGTGATGGTGGTGGTGATGATGATGGTGGTGATGATGATGATGATGATAATTATGATGGTGGTGGTGGTGATGATGATGGTGCTGGTGATGATGATAACCAAAGATGATAACCAAAGACTTTTGAATTCTCAATATAATTTCCCCCAAAAATGTGTGTGAGTGTGTGTGTGTGTGTGTGTGTGTGTGTGTGTGTGTGTGTGTGTGTGTGTGTGTGTGTGTGTGTGTGTGTGTGTGTGTGTGTGTGTGTGTGTGTGTGTGTGTGTGTGTGTGTGTGTGTGTGTGTGTGTGTGTGTGTGTATGTGTGTGTGTGTGTGTGTGTGTGTGTGTGTGTGTGTGTGTGTGTGTGTGAGTGTGTGTGTGTGTGTGTGAGTTGTGTGTGTGTGTGTGAGTGTGTGTGTGTGTGTGTGTGAGTGTGTGTGTGAGTGTGTGTGTGTGTGTGTGTGTGTGTGAGTGTGTGTGTGTGTGTGTGTGTGTGTGTGTGTGTGTGTGTGTGTGTGTGTGTGTGTGTGTGTGTGAGTGTGTGTGTGTGTGTGTGTGTGTGTGTGTGTGTGTGTGTGTGTGTGTGTGTGTGTGTGTGTGTGTGTGTGTGTGTGTGTGTGTGTGTGTGTGTGTGTGAGTGTGTGTGTGTGTGTGTGTGTGTGTGTGTGTGTGTGTGTGTGTGTGTGTGTGTGTGAGTGTGTGTGTGTGTGTGTGTGTGTGTGAGTGTGTGTGTGTGTGTTTAGTGTGTGTGTGAGTGTGTGTGTGTGTGTGTGTGTGTGTGTGTGTGTGTGTGTGTGTGTGTGTGTGTGTGTGTGTGTGTGTGTGTGTGTGTGTGTGTGTGTGTGTGTGTGTGTGTGAGAGAGAGAGCAGGTGCGCTTCATCTACAGTACATGGGTGTTTGGAAAGGTGATGTGTCACGTGAGCCGTTTTGCTCAGTACTGCTCCGTCCATGTCTCTGTGTTTACACTAGTTGCTATTGCCATTGACCGACACCAGGTGAAAACACACACACACAAACACACACACTCTCTCTCTCTCTCTCTGTCTCTCTCTCTCTCTCTTTAGGCTGAAGATATTCTTCACGACTAGGCCTGTGTTGCGCTGACTTATTTTATTTACCTCATTGTCTCCTTCTCTCTATCTATCTCTCTCTGTCTCTCTCTGTCTGTCTGTCTGTCTCTCTCTCTCTCTCTACTGTAAAAATCATTCACTCCCGAGCGATAAACATTCATAAACATTATAAAAGATAAATAAATGTTTTTTCTACACAACACTGGACCTTCTCTCTTTCATAGAGAGTGGCCCAGGGTTTTTTTATGTGGAAAAGCACACCCTGGTTCGAGACTGGGCTCCAGCTCCGGCTCCAGCCCCGGTGGAAAAGGGCTAACTGATGCCCCACCTTCTATACTGAGACTGACCTAGAGGCCACGCCTTCTTTACTGAGACTGACCCAGATGCCACACCTCCTTTACTGAGACTGACCTAGAGGCCACGCCTTCTTTACTGAGACTGACCCAGAGGTCACACTTCCTTTACATAGACTGACCCAGAGGTCACACCTTCTTTACTGAGACTGACCCAGAGGCCACACCTTCTTTACTGAGACTGACCCAGAGGCCACGCCTTCTTTACTGAGACTGACCCCGAGGCCACACCTTCTTTGCTGAGACTGACCCAGAGGTCACACTTCCTTTACATAGACTGACCCAGAGGTCACACCTTCTTTACTGAGACTGACCCAGAGGCCACACCTTCTATACTGAGATTGACCCAGAGGCCACGCCTTCTTTACTGAGACTGACCCAGAGGCCACACTTCCTTTACATAGACTGACCCAGAGGTCACACCTTCTTTACTGAGACTGACCCAGAGGTCACACTTCTTTACTGAGACTGACCCAGAGGCCACACCTTCTTTACTGAGACTGACCCAGAGGCCACGCCTTCTTTACTGAGACTGACCCCGAGGCCACACCTTCTTCACTGAGACTGACCCAGAGGTCACACTTCCTTTACATAGACTGACCCAGAGGTCACACCTTCTTTACTGAGACTGACCCAGAGGCCACGCCTTCTTTACTGAGACTGACTCAGAGGTCACACTTCCTTTACATAGACTGACCCAGAGGTCACACCTTCTTTACTGAGACTGACCCAGAGGCCACACCTTCTTTACTGAGACTGACCCAGAGGCCATGCCTTCTTTACTGAGACTGACTCAGAGGTCACACTTCCTTTACATAGACTGACCCAGAGGTCACACCTTCTTTACTGAGACTGACCCAGAGGCCACACCTTCTTTACTGAGACTGACCCAGAGGCCACGCCTTCTTTACTGAGACTGACCCAGAGGCCACACCTTCTTTACTGAGACTGACCCAGAGGCCACACCTTCTTTACTGAGACTGACCCAGAGGCCACACCTTCTTTACTGAGACTGACCCAGAGGCCACACCTTCTTTACTGAGACTGACCCAGAGGCCACAAGTCCTTTACTGAGACTGACCCAGATGCCACACCTCCTTTACATAGACTGACCCAGAAGCCACACCTTCTATACTGAGACTGACCCAGAGGCCACACCTTCTTTACTGAGACTAACCCAGAGGCCACACCTTCTTTATTGAGATTGACCCAGAGGCCATGCCTCCTTTACATAGACTGACCCAGAGGCCACACCTTTTTACTGAGACTGACCCAGAGGCCACACCTTCTTTACTGAGACTAACCCAGAGGCCACACCTTCTTTACTGAGACTAACCCAGAGGCTTGCTGCCTTCATTAAAACAGACTGAGAGAAACAAGTGTTTTAGTACTAACTAAATGAGGTAACACTTGAATGTGTTTAAGTTAATTACGAAAGCCATTCTGTCTTCTGATTTGTGCTCTCTGCCTGCAGGTGGTGCTACACCCGATGAAGCAGCGCATGTCCCGCCTCCAGGGCGCGGTCTGGGTCGGGGTGATCTGGTTGATGGCCACATGTTTCTCTCTTCCGCATGCCATCTACCAAACCCTGCTGCACTTCGAGATCAGGTGAAGAACATTTGACACAGTGATCTTTATCTTCACCCTCACCGTGACTCCACAAAGCAATGCAAAATGGGCAGGGTTTAACAAAGCCATGTTGAACTTTTTGGCTCTACATTTGTTTCTAACATTTCCTGTTCCACACCCAGCTGGTGAGACTTGATGGACATTTTGGAGGTTGTGCACGTGTTCTGTAGGTATTGCACTACCCAGGAATTACCAATAAAACCATGGCAACCAGCATACAGATGGGAGCACCCACAAGTGACCAGTAGTTACAGGGTGTTGTGATGAAGTGAAGTTACTCTTACCACCCAGGAGCTGATTATTGTCCTGCAACCGTGTTCTATTTCTTTTATACCTTAGCAATTCGCCAACGATTTATGAGAACCCATGAAAGGGTTCTCATAAATGGACCAAAAGACCCTTTAACCATCTAGATAGAACTTCTCCCAGGGTTCTTTGGAAGGTTAGCTAGCAATCCAGTATGGAATGCTTTTTGAAAGCAAAACCCTCTGTTGTAGGGTCACACAGAAACTTCTCTTCTGTAGGAGAACCCTTCAAGGTGCTACATGGAGTTTTTCAGCAGATCTTCAGACAAGTTAGTACGTCCTTTAACTACTCCCTCTAAACAGAACTTTTAAGTGAGCTTCATTTTAGAAATCTTCCAGCCTTTCTATTGAGTCTCCTTGGAATCTATTTTGAAAGAGAAACCCTCTGTTGTAGTCTTCAACATAAAACCCTTAAGGGTTCTCAGAAATGGAGAAATCAAAGAACCCTTCACTATGCTACATAGAAGCATTTTCCAGGGGTTTGTTTCATAGTTAAGGTTCTTAGTTTCATACCAGCTCTAATTTTTAGATTCTTCTCTGAAAAGGAGACTCTAAATTGAACCTTTCATTGTTCTGTGGATGGTTAATGGGTATATTTTATAGTTCTCAGAGTTTCAGCAGATTTGCTGATGGGTAAAGTTTCTTAGCTTCAAAAAGTCTTCATTGTAAGGTTCTTTGTAGGTGCTTTAAAGGTTCCACCACAAGGGCAAGCGAAGGGATTGTGAAGGTTCTAGATGGATCCTTTTCAGCATGTGTGTGTATTCAGATTGGGTAGAGTAATCTCATAGAAAATAGTTTGTTTATTTTATTTATATTTCTTTCTGGTTCCTTCTCTCCCTCTTTCTCACCACAGCGAGGGGAACGTGAGGATGGTTTGTCTGCCCAGCTTTCCTCAGCCATCTGACCTCTTCTGGAAGTACCTGGACCTCACCACTTTTGTCCTGCTCTATGTGTTGCCATTGACAATAATCACCATTGTTTACGTCGTCATGGCAAAAAAGCTGTGGGCACATAATCCCATCGGCGATGTGACACTGGCCCAGAGCTACGCTCACCGCCAGAGGAAGAGGATGACCATGAAGATGCTGATAGCGGTGGTGGCGTTTTTGCCATCTGCTGGTTCCCGCTGAACTGCTATGTAGTTCTGCTCTCTAGCAAAGTGATCCAGGCTAACAACGGCGTTTATTTCAGCTTCCACTGGCTGGCCATGAGCTCCACCTGCTACAACCCCTTTATCTACTGCTGGCTCAACCATAACGTCAGAGCTGAAATCAGGTCGCTACCGCTCATTGGCCGTCAGGGCAAAATCAGCAGCCAGCAGACCTGAAGACCACAAGAACTTATCTCATCTACTTTATCTCTCCATCCATTTATATGTCCATTCTGATTTTGTCTTGGTTGACCCTGCATATACTACATCCTTTCGATTATAATAAAAACAGTTTGATATGCTTTTAACTCAGATTTATATATCTTAGCACCCATATAGCTCACATCAGCCATCATGTTAACCCTTAAGCCTAACCTTAAGCCCTAACCATTAACCCCTAAGCCTAACTCCTAACCCTAACACTATCCCCTAACCCTAACACTAACCCCTAAACCTGACACTAACCCCTAACCCTAACACTATCCCCTAACCCTAACACTAACCCCTAACCCTAACACTATCCCCTAACCCTAACACTATCCCCTAACCCTAACACTAACCCCTAACCCTAACACTATCCCCTAACCCTAACACTAACCTAACCTAACACTAACCCCTAACCCTAACACTATTCCCTAACCCTAACACTAACCCCTAACCCTAACACTATCCCCTAACCCTAACACTAACCCCTAACCTTAACACTAACCCCAACCCCAACACTATCCCAACACTATCCCAACCCTAACACTATCCCCAACCCAACACTATCCCCAACCCTAACACTAACCCCTAACCCTAACACTAACCCCTAACCCTAACACTAACCCCTAACCCTAACACTAACCCCTAACCCTAACACTAACCCCTAACCCTAACACTAACCCCTAACCCTAACACTATCCCCTAACCCTAACACTATCCCCTAACCCTAACACTAACCCCTAACCCTAACACTATCCCCTAACCCTAACACTATCCCCTAACCCTAACACTAACCCCTAACCCTAACACTATCCCCTAACCCTAACACTATCCCCAACCCTAACACAACCCAACCCTAACACTATCCCCACCCCATCCCCTAACCCTAACACTAACCCCTAACCCTAACACTATCCCCTAACCCTAACACTATCCCCTAACCCTAACACTAACCCCTAACCCTAACACTATCCCCTAACCCTAACCCCTAACCCTAACACTAACCCCTAACCCTAACACTAACCCCTAACCCTAACACTAACCCCTAACCCTAACACTATCCCCAACCCTAACACAACCCCAACCCTAACACTATCCCCTAACCCTAACACTAACCCCAACCTTAACACTAACCCCAACCCTAACACTATCCCTAACCCTAACACTAACCCCAACCTAACCCCAACCCTAACACTAACCCCAACCCTAACACTATCCCCAACCCTAACACTATTCCCAACCCTAACACTAACCTCTAACCCTAACCCCTAACCCTAACATACCCCTAACCCAACACTATCCCCAACCCTAACACTAACCCCTAACCTAACACTAACCCCTAACCCTAACACTATCCCTAACCCTAACACTAACCCCTAACCCAACACTATCCCCAACCCTAACACTATCCCCTAACCCAACACTAACCCCTAACCCAACACTATCCCTAACCCTAACACTATCCCCAACACTAACCCCTAACCCTAACACTATCCCCAACCCTAACACTATCCCCAACCCTAACACTAACCCCCAACCCCATCCCCCAACCCCATCCCCAACCCAACACTAACCCTAACCCCTAACCCTAACACTATCCCCAACCCTAACACTATCCCCTAACCCTAACACTAACCCCTAACCCCAACACTATCCCCTAACCCTAACAATATCCCCTAACCCTAACACTAACCCCTAACCCTAACACTATCCCCTAACCCTATCCCCCAACCAACACTATCCCCAACCCTAACACTATCCCCAACCCAACACTATCCCCTAACCCTAACACTAACCCCTAACCCAACACTATCCCCAACCCTAACACTAACCCCAACCCAACACTTCCCCAACCCTAACACTAACCCCTAACCCTAACACAGCCCCAACCCTAACACTAACCCCTAACCCAACACTATCCCCAACCCTAACACTAACCCCTAACCTTAACACTAACCCCCAACCCTAACACTATCCCTAACCCTAACACTAACCCCTAACCCTAACACTATCCCCAACACCAACACTATCCCCTAACCCTAACACTATCCCAACCCTAACACTAACCCCTAACCCTAACACTTCCCCAACCCTAACACTACCCCTAACCTACACTAACCCCCAACCCAACACTATCCCAACCCTAACACACAACCCCAACCCTAACACTATCCCCTAACCCTAACACTATCCCCAACCCTAACACTAACCCCTAACCCTAACACTATCCCCTAACCCTAACACTCCCCAACCCTAACACTAACCCCTAACACTAACCCCAACCCTAACACCATCCCCAACCCTAACACTAACCCCTAACCCTAACACTATCCCTAACCCTATCCCCACCCTAACACTAACACTATCCCCTAACCCTAACACTATCCCTAACCCTAACACTAACCCCAACCCAACACTATCCCCAACCCTAACACTAACCCCAACCCTAACACTTCCCAACCCAACACTAACCTAACCCTAACACTATCAACAACACTAACCCAACCCTAACACTTCCCAACCCTAACACTAACCCCAACCCTAACACTATCCCCAACCCCAACACTAACCCCTAACCTTAACACTACCCCACCCAACACTTCCCTAACCCTAACACTAACCCCTAACCCTAACACTATCCCCTAACCCTAACACTATCCCCTAACCCTAACACTACCCTAACCTAACACTATCCCCAACCCTAACACTATCCCCAACCTAACACTAACCCCTAACCCTAACACTATCCCCAACCCAACACTATCCCCAACCCTAACACTAACCCCTAACCCTAACACTATCCCACCCTAACACTAACCCCAACCCCAACACTATCCCCAACCCTATCCCCTAACCCTAACACTAACACATCCCTAACCTAACACTATCCCCAACCCTAACACCAACCCCTAACCCTAACACTATCCCCTAACCCTAACACTAACCCCTAACCCTAACACTATCCCCTAACCCTAACACTAACCCCTAACCCTAACACTATCCCCTAACCCTAACACTAACCCCTAACCCTAACACTATCCCCTAACCCTAACACTAACTCCTAACCCTAACACTATCCCCTAACCCTAACACTAACTCCTAACCCTAACACTATCCCCTAACCCTAACACTATTCCCTAACCCTAACACTAACCCCTAACCCTAACACTAACCTCTAACCCTAACACTATCCCCTAACCCTAACACTAACCCCTAACCCTAACACTATCCCCTAACCCTAACACTAACTCCTAACCCTAACACTATCCCCTAACCCTAACACTAACCCCTAACCCTAACACTATCCCCTAACCCTAACACTAACTCCTAACCCTAACACTATCCCCTAACCCTAACACTAACCCCTAACCCTAACACTATCCCCTAACCCTAACACTAACTCCTAACCCAGTGATTATACATTTGTGTTGATTTGTGTAACACTCAGCCGTTTTTGTGAAATCCTCGTATCTGTGTCCATGTGAAAACAAAACACTTTTCATGTTTACAATTTCAGCTTCATGTTGGAGCACAAGCGCTAATAACCAAATGACACGTTTACACTGGAGGAGGATGTGGGACACATGCCGACAAATCTGCTGTAAAGTCCTGAAATTGTAGAAATATCCATACCCCTGTACTCGTACTGTTATCCACAAAGTTTTATTTTTGAGGATGTAATGCTATAAATACATGTAATACACGTTTATACTGTATACAGAGTGTAGAAAAGCGGGAAATATTGCACAAAAAGCACAACAGAACAACCTGCCTCGTCTTACACAGATACTTATTGTAAATATAAAATGTAAGAGTCTGAGTTGTGTTGAATTATCTTCTCGAATGAGGATTAAACTCATATTTGTACCAGTTTTATTTGTTTATTTCTTTTTCGGAAATAGTGAGGTTTAAACACGTGAATGTGCGTGAAATTACGTACACATAAAAAAACAACAACAACTAAAAGTAAAATTAGCGTCTGGTTGTTAAATTAATTATTTGATTGATTTGATGACTAATGACACATATTATTGAAGTATTTGTTTGTTTGTGTTTGTTTATGTGTTTTTTAATAGTCATTTCAAAACAAAGGAATTAAAACAAAGTATGCCAGTTTTATCTGCTGGAGATAAATAAGTCTAGTTTTATTATCATGGCGTAATGTGTTGATGTTTTGTGGCTTTGTGTTGTAATGTCAATAATTTATTTGTAATAAATTCCACAAATGGATTGATTTTGTTGTTGTTGTTGTTTATTGTTGTTTTATAACTTGTTTAATCACACAATCTTTGGGGCTGTGCTACAGATTTTCTATTTTGTTTCAATCTGGGCTTTGACTGGTCCAATACAAAAGCTCAAAAAGCTTTTAGCAATTCTTTGTCGTTTGTGCCTTGTGTGTTGCTGTTTTTCCCCACTTCTTACTGGAGTATAAAATTTCATGCTAATTTCATGTCCTCTTGAAGGCAACAAGCTTCCTAGTTCCTCCTGCTGAACCTGACGACGCTACCACCACCAGGCTTCACACTGAACATGGAAACTAACCAATTACAGACAGACAGACAGACAGACAGGTGGACACAGAAAGACAGATAGAGGGACAGACAGACAGAATGATAGACCCAGGTAGACAGACAGACAGCTAGAGAGACAGACAAACACACAGACAGCTAGACAGATAGAGAGACAAAGACAGATAGACAAAATAGATGGACAGAGAGACAGACAAATACAATCATGCAACGAATGCAGTGATCTTTTATAAAAACAAAAAAAAAACAAAAATGATTTTAATGAACTTTAATGATATGGTAAAATGAAGTATGCAATCATACACAGATAAATGACTACATTAATGACAGAACACACACACACACACACACACACACACACACACACAGATCGCATTCAGAAGTGTGCTTAGGTATAAAAATTGTGTAATGTGCAGAAATGATGAATAAATCAGTTTAATGGTGAATAAATTCTGAACTGAATGAAATATTAGACAATAAATACGCTACAGTGCCGTGTGTTTAAAACTTAAATAAGAAAATATACCTCAGGTAGATTTCAGACTCCATCATTTTAGCTTTATACGGTAGTTAGCATTCTAATGTCAAGCTAATTTTACATCTTTACATTAATTACTGCAATCAGCAAGGATATACTATTTATACTAATTTATTCAAATCCAAAAAGTTCCATTTTATGAAATAAAGGAAAAGGAAATGAGCATGAAATCCTTCAGGACAGCACATTAGCTATTCGCTGTTAACTCTGCGAACAAATTACTCAGCCAGCATGATTAGCTTCACACACAGATATGATTCTGTAGGTTAAGCTAGCATATATGTTAAATCTTCCATGTGGACACATTGTAAAGTCACAGCGAGATCGAAAGTGACACAGAAACATCCGGAACGTTAACATTTATCTCGGAAAATTACAAAAAGTGCTGGAAAATTACAAAAAGAAATTGTTATACTAAAATTACACTTAAATTACGCTTAGCATCAACGGCTAACAGAGCTAATACAGGAATTCCGCCATATTGGTGAACATCTTTCTGCTACTGAAGTTTGCTAGTAAACAGCGGCCTGTTCTGTGATTTTGGCTGTGTGTGCGTGTGCTTCACTGACTGTGTGTGCGTCGCTGAGTGTGTGCGCGTGTGTGTGAGTGTGTGGGTGGGGCTAAAGTACGCTCTGACGCTGTTGCGTACGGTAGCCGGTAGCCGTATGCGTATGGTTTGTCGGATGCTCTGGCTAGTGCTATGGGAAACAGACTTGACGTCACTAATGCGTTCCACAATGCTGTTGCTAACCATAAGGCTCATGCTAGTGGAAGCACTCTGGTTAACATGTGTGCTGTCAATATCACGGCCTATACCGCTAATGCTGACTGTGTAGTCAGCGGTAGCAGGAGCGCTATCGCCATTACCAGGGTTGCTCTGGATAGAATCATTTACACTTATGCTAATATTGTTTTCTGTGCTAGCAGAAGCAATGACACTTACACAGTGGTCACTCTGGCTAACATCATCTGCACTTCGGTTAAAGAATGTGCTGTCGCTAATCGCTTGGCTAACACCTTGGATACCAGTTTCACCGTCACTCGGAGAGAAACCGTTTTCGGTTGTATTAATGCTAAGCTCACGGCTAGCGTCGTCTTCTGTCAGTTTGCTAACGCCAATGTCATCACATGTACAAACATCATCGGCATTGCTAATCTTACATCGCCTTCCTTCCGACTGAAGCACTAGGTTGACGTTCTGTTTGTAGAACAGCGTTTGTGGTATGTTCACCTGTGCCATGGTAACCGCCTCTACTCCTGTCTCCACGGTAACCCTTGCGGACTGTTTGAACATCCTCCTGCCCATGCTGGGAAACAAGGCGATTTTCATCCTGCTGGTTTTGTCTTTTTTGGATGGGAGTGTTAGCGAGTGTGTATGCAGTGTGCGAGTGTGTTTTGTATGTACGGGACACGGGTGTGTGTATGAGAGAGTGTGTGCGATCCCCAGTTCCCTGTCCTCGTTATCGAGTGGAATGTGGCGTGAGATTCCTTCATCAGGGCGAGGAGTCTCAGGTTCCTCTGCTTGCATCCCTCCATCTCGCTCCTCCGTCACGCCACTTCTGTCTGCTTTCCTCTCTCTTTCATCTTCACCCTTTTGTCTGTCCTTCGCTTTACACCCATCGTTAAAGTTTATGTCCAAAAGTTTAACTCCTCCCTCTTTCTCTTTGTCCCTCCCCCCGTCTCCGTTTCTGTGCTTGAGCTCATCGTAAGCGAATGCCATCGTCCACAGCTTCCTCGGCATCTCCGGAGTCAGTGGCCGGAGTCGGGCTGAGGTGCCAAACAAAAACGGGCGTGGCTTATCATCACTTGGGCTCTGGGTGTACTCGAAGCTGTCCAGTGAGCTTAGAGACGATGTCGTTGTTGACGACAGGCTGGACACGCTGGCCAATCGCTGAACAGGATGACGGAAACGCGCTGGAAACTGCGGCGACTTCCAGAAAGTGTAGCGTCCCTTTCCCGCTCCTCTACTGCAGCCCTGCAGCACCGGGCTCTGTGATTGGTTGATTTTGTTACCCGTGACGGCATTGTCGCAGCTGGACTGCCGGATGACAGGAGGATGGGGCGGGGCTTGAGGTGGAGTCGTCGCGTCAAAGCACACCGACGGCTCAGAAAGACACCTGTCACGCGATTGACTGAAGTCACCGAGCGAGATCGATTGCGTTGAAGCTAAATCGAGTGTGCCGCAGCTGTAGGTGCCATCTACGGTTTCCGTGGCAATGTTATAGGGGCGCAACAGTCTCTTGTTTCCACTCAAGGAGAGAGTGCTTAGAGGAAGGAACGGCTCGAGGTCCGGAGTAAGGAGAGGAGAAGGAAGAAAGTCCAGATCTGCCTCTTCTGAGGATGAGTGGAGAGGCAGGGACGAGTCGGCTGTTTTTTAAAAAATAATAAAAATACAAAACAAAAAAACAAAAAGGACGAAAAAGAATTAAAACTTGTTCCTGAAGTTTCTCTATCATAAGCTGGTATTACATGCTTCCCAAACCTACAGTAACACCACACTTCCTCCTCTACAGTGAGGGAAAAAAGTATTTGATCCCCTGCTGATTTTGTACGTTTGCCCACTGATAAAGAAATGATCAGTCTATAATTTTAATGGTAGGTTTATTTGAACAGTGAGAGACAGAATAACAACAAAAACATCCAGAAAAACACGCCAAAAATGTTATCAATTCTTTTTGCATTTTAATGAGGGAAATAAGTATTTGACCCCCTCTGCAAAACATGACTTAGTACTTGGTGGTAAAACCCTTGTTGACAATCACAGAGGTCAGACGTTTCTTGTAGTTGGCCACCAGGATTACACACATCTCAGGAGGGATTTTGTCCCACTCCTCTTTGCAGATCTTCTCCAAGTCATTAAGGTTTCGATGCTGACGTTTGGCAACTCGAACCTTCAGCTCCCTCCACAGATGTTCTATGGGATTAAGGTCTGGAGACTGGCTAGGCCACTCCAGGACCTTCATGTGCTTCTTCTTGAGCCACTCCTTTGTTGCCTTGGCCGTGTGTTTTGGGTCATGGTCATGCTGGAATACCCATCCACGACCCATTTTCAATGTCCTGGCTGAGGGAAGCAGGTTCTCACCCACGATTTGACGGTACATGGCCCCGTCCATTGTCCCTTTGATGCGGTGAAGATGTCCTGTCCCCTTAGCAGAAAAACACCCCCGAAGCATAATGTTTCCACCTCCATGTTTGACAGTGGGGATCGTGCTCTTGGGGTCAAAGACAGCATTCCTCCTCCTCCTCCAAACACAGTTGACCTTGCGGGCGCTGCAGGATTTCAGTCCTTCACAGCGTAGTGTGTTACCAATTGTTTTCTTGGTGACGATGGTCCCAGCTGCCTTGAGACCATTGACAAGATCCTCCCGTGTAGTTCTGGGCTGATTCCTCACTGTTCTCATGATCATTGCAACTCCACGAGGTGAGATCTTGCACGGAGCCCCAGGCCGAGGGAGATTGACAGTTCTTTCGTGTTTCTTCCATTTGCGAATAATCGCACCGACTGTTGTCACTTTCTCACCAAGCTGCTTGACGATGGTCTTGTAGCCCATTCCAGACTTGTGTAGGTCTACAATCTTGTCCCTGACATCCTTGGAGAGCTCTTTGGTCTTGGCCATGGTGGAGAGTTTGGAATCTGATTGATTTATTGCTTCTGTGGACAGGTGTCTTTTATACAGGTAACAAGCTGAGATTAGGAGTTCTCCCTTTAAGTGTGTGTCCTAATCTCAGCTCGTTACCTGTATAAAAGACACCTGGGAGCCAGAAATCTTTCTGATTGAGAGGGGGTCAAATACTTATTTCCCTCATTTATTCCCTCTACCTCTTCCTCCTCTACCACTTCCACACCTCTTCCTCCTTTACCTCTGCCTCCTTTACCTATTCCTCCTCTACCTCTTCCTCACCTCTTCCTCCTCTACCTCTTCCTCCTCTACCTCTTCCTTCTCTTCCTCTTCCTCCTCTACCTCTTCCACACCTCTTCCTCCTCTACCTCTTCCTCCACTACCTCTGCCTCCTCTACCTATTCCTCCTCTACCTCTTCCTTCTCTACCTCTTCCACTGACGTAGACTGCATTTGCATACCCAAACCTGATTGGCTCCTGCATTTGATGATGCAATAACGCTTTGTTTAATGCTAACTCTGATTTTCCACTGCAGATTTCTTTTAAAAAAAAACACACTTTAAAATAAATTCCACTGGAAGCATTTCACAGATGGTTTAGAAAGTGAAATGAGACGTTTTGATTTAGAAGTCTACAGTGTAACTCGAGAAGAAAAACACAATGTGTTGAGAAGATGTAGGCCAAGTTTATCTTCTGCTGCCATGAAATAAACTGCCCAACAAATTTCGAAGGCATCAAATGTAGGCTGAGAGCAGAACCGTACATTCCCACCAGGAGCACCACTGAGAATGCTAAATAAAGCACAGGCTAAGCGATGAAGATGCCAGATTTCTGAATTAACCACTTAGTTTTAATAACATTCCTCTTTTTAAGAGAATGTTCTAAAAGAATGTAATTTGAAAACAAAAACAAACAAAATCGAATAAATCAAAATCCTGACCTGCGAGGTTGTCGTTTTCCTGCGCCGTGTTCAAGAGCGTCGTAAAAGCATCTTCCGCTTCATCGCCAAAGATGGTGAGAGCGTTCTCGATCAGGAAGCGGACGAGTGCAGCCACCTGGACGGCGGCGACGGAAAAATAGCACAGAGACAAAAACATGAGCGTACACATGGAATAAATCATCAGAGTCACAGCTCGCTAAACAGAAATTAACGGGACGTGTTTACTGCAAGTGTAGAGATGGTTCACTTCCTGCTCACTGTCATGAGGAACATCTGGAAGGTTACGTTTATGTTTATGTTCATGTTTGATTGCTGGCGTTTACACCCAGTTCCACGGACTACATTTCATTCTGGTCATCGGTAGGTCTTTTATTTTGAACCGTGTTCCGTCTGTTAGCCCTCTCGTCACAGAAGCAGAACAATTACACGACCACAGCGGAGAAGGTTATAAGGGACGGCTGTAGCCATGGCAACGGCGACTAGAAAGAAATGACCGTTTTCTGAAACATGTCCGAGTTTGCCTACTTCCTGCCTCTGTTGCCTCTCGAGATTGCAGCTCATGTCAAAAGCGACTCGCCGAACACGTCTGTGAAATAACAAACGAGTATATTCTTATCTGGATTTAATCTAACCGAGCACGTTTTTAGCCCCACCCACTCGTACACGCCCCTCAGCCAAGGTTTTATTCCGTTTAGGTTGTTTAATTATGTGCAGTATGAAATCAAACCTAACAAAAAAATCTGTTCCGCTCTGATTCACAGCCAGCAACCAAAGAATCAAAACTCGATTCCACTCCGACTCAAACTGAATCAGACAGGAAGAGCTTTCTAAAGCTCGAGTACTTTTTAATTAGACGTTACGGCACTGTTTTTTCATGACAGTAGTACGGTTACATACAAACTCACGACAAACTACCACCACCGTGTTTCATATTTATCCATAAACCAATTTTCACACCTCAGACAAGATTGTGTGAGTGGTGTGTGTGTGTGTGTGTGTGTGTGTGTGTGTGTACCTCCAGCGTGCTCTGGCTCTCCTGCTCCGGGTTTGAAGTTGTAGATCTCCACAGCATGTTTGGTGCGATGCACAGAGCCAGATTAGACGCCGTCATCTGATTTACATCCGAGTGTGTGTGTATTCGATGGAGCACTCCAAACACATAACACAACAGTGTACGGTTGACCTGGGGCAACTTTGCCAACACACTACACACACACACACACACAAAGCTGATATTTTAGGGACGGTTATGTTCGAGCCGTGAGAGATACCTGAGATCTAATCTACACACATGAGGTTCATGTGGGCGGCAAATCAGTGTGATTACTCGTACAGCACATTCATTCAAATCCTATACTTATGAGTGTGTGTGTGTGTGTGTGTGTGTGTGTGTGTCTCTCTCACCTTTTCACTGAAGAACATCTGCTCTGCTGATCTTCTGCTTCCATCACATTCATCCAATCTTTATACAGATCACAACCCAAGACACTGCCGGGCAACTTTCGCAGGAACTCCTACACACACACACACACACATTAATCAGCTGTGTGTGGGAGGAAGTCAGGGTTACAGTAAGTGTGAAACTGCACTCGTTATAAATCTGGATTAAAGCTAAATCTAGAACAGCTGTGAGTCTGGCTCTAGTCTGGGGAAGAACAGTGTTCTGTGGAATTAATCGAAAATGATAAACGTCTTTCTTTTGGGAGTCCGTGACGCCGTTGTGGTTGTGCGTTTAGATTATTTTTAAGAGCTGGAAAATAATCCACGCTGTGAAGAAGCGTAAACTCGTCCGTCCATCATTGAAGATGTGGGAAAACATAAAGCCACCGCTTTACCCTCTGACACTGGAGACTCCTTCCGTAAATGTTCCATGCGCATCAATGCTTACACACGTGTTTTTAATCCGGTTTGTTATCAGTGGAACACTACGCAAGAGTTAATGTTAATGGATGAAGCGTTTGTGGTTTTCTCACGGTGATGAGCGACGCCGCGACAAACACAGATTCTCCGCGTAACGAAACTCGATGTCCGCAGTTCAGCTTCTCCTTCAGGATCCGGGAGCTCCTGGCGTTTGCGGAGCGCCGGAATATTCCCAGTGTTTCAGGACCCTCACGGTACAGCATACACAGTGAATCCTACACACACACACACACACACACACACACACACACTGATTCGGTCAGCTGTGAACACTTCTGACTGTGCAGCTACGTCAGAGTCACGCAATGGCCTGGATGAAGGCAGGATTAGAGAGAAGGAGGAACGCAGCAGAAGAAAGTTCTGTACATTTAAAAGCTCAGTTACTGCAACTGTGTCTGAGTTTAACGGGAAAAAAGAGAACATTTCCTCTGAAAGTCTCCTGAGAGCAAAAAAAACAAAAAACCCTGCGATGTCAACATCGTGATGTCTTTAAGAAGGTTTCGAATCATTTACAGCCAACGTCTATCTTCCTCACCATTATGGGTTTAGGCAGATTTCCATCAGGACAAACCGAGGCCAGTGATTGGCCAAACAGCTTGTTGGAGGCGGGCTGAAAGTCAGTCTGTCCTTCTGATTGGACGTGTCCTTTCCTCAGGGCCCATCCAATCAGAGACTTTTTCCTCTTGTGCTTTAAAAAACCTCCTGTCACAAAACACACACACACACACACACACACACACAAAGCCAGTACAAGACAATTTACACCTATTCAACCAGACAAATTAATTTTGTTTGTTTGTTTGTTTGTTTGTTTGTTTGTTTGTTTGAACCCCGAAGCAGCTTCAGTAAAACACGCCAAGCATGTACTCAATACTGAAAAATCAAATACAATTTCAAATTAAATTCAATTTACTTGTAAGAGAATTCGATCAAAAACATCGTTCAGCACCAAACAAAACCAAAACGATGATTTGTGTGTGTGTGTGTGTGTGTGTGTGTTGTAAACTCACCGGTGTGGACGCGTGTGTGTATCGCAGCTCGGTTCTTCAGTATAAATCGAGGCGCTGTAGACACGTTCGCGTCGTCACTAACGCGCAGCTCATCGGCGCTGTGCCACTGGTGTCCACTGGGCATGTGCCGTGACCTCTGACCCCGCAAAGAGTGGAGCAGGATGCAGTACGGGAGCTCATGACCTGAAACAGGAAGTGCCTTCACATCAGACTTTATTCCAGCAGGTGCTACGGCAGGTGTAAGAACCTTACTCTTCGTTACTGTCATCACTGAGTTTCGATGAAATCAACACCAGGATATGAATCACAGTCCTCGCCTTCTCTCTCCGTCTCGTCCTTCTTTCATTTCAGTTCAACACACTTATAACCGTCGCAGGATTATTCATCCTGTGTGTGTGTGTGTGTGTGTGTGTGTGAGTGTGTGTGTGTGTGTGTGAGTGTGAGTGTGTGTGTGTGAGTGTGAGTGAGTGTCCTCACCGATAAGTGGGTACATTTCCTCCTCTCCGTCATACAGCACACAAAGCTGATAGTCTGAGACTCCGCCCTGCGCACAGGATATGGGAGCGAAGGAGAGAGAGACAGGAAACAGGAAGTAGGAGATATGAAACGCAGGAAATGCCAACGAGTAAACACACTGTTTGACCACCTGCTCCACACGAGAGTGCACAATAAACAATCCGGATTTATCTTCAGCTTCTAACGTTAAGCTCGTGGCTCCAGCTCAATAATCCATAGTAGTGTAAATAATATATAATAAATATGTCTGCACCTCGTCTTTTTAAATACAATCGCTGTGTAGTTACATTTACAATTTCACATTTCAAACATGTTTTTTCTCTCTACATCTTATCAAACTGCTGCTCATGTAGTGTCATAGTGTAACACACTCGGGGGAAAGCGCTGTCCGCCCTCTTCCACATACAGACGGCTGTGATTGGTTAGTGTCTCTCTCTCTCTGTCTCTCTCTCTCTCTCTCTCATTCTCTCTCTCTCTCATTCTCTCTCTCTCTGTCTCTCTCTCTGTCTCTCTCTCTCTCATTCTCTCTCTCTTTCTCTCTCTCTCATTCTCTCTCTCTCTCTCTCTCTCTCTCATTCTCTCTCATTCTCTCTCTCTCTCTCTCTCTCTCTCTCTTCTCTCTCTCACTCTCTCTCATTCTCTCTCTCTCTCTTCTCTCTCTCTCTCTCTCTCTCTCTCTCACTCTCTCTCTCTTATCTCTCTCTCTTTTCTCTCTCTCTCTCTCTCTCTCTTCTCTCTCACTCTCTCTCTCTCTCTCTCTCATTCTCTCTCTCTCTCTCTCTTTCTCTCTCTCTCTCTCACTCTCTCTCTCTCTCTCTCATTCTCTCTCTCTCTCTCTCTCTCTCTCTCTCATTCTCTCTCTCTCTTTTTTTTTTTTTTTTTTTCTCTCTCTCTCTCTCTCTATTTCTCTCTCTCTTTCTTTCAGACTACACCGTGGTTAAGAGTGAATGTTGTGTGTTTAAACTGTTGCTAGACCGTCAGCTACATGCACACTTTTAGCATGAAGTTCGAAGAAAACCATGTGAAAGGAAGAAGGAGTACTCACCGTGAGAGCGTTCTGCTGTACCACACTCTGAACAACGCTCTCGGATGTAGAGCACACGTCCACATTCACTGCTGTTGTCTAAAACAACAACAACAACAACAACAACAATTAAAAAAAGTCAAAAATAACGAACTCCTCCAGGCCCTGCGTTTATTTTAACGTCACGTGATTCTTCATTTCTTCAAAATGCATAAATTAAGAGAAGGTTCACTGATTGGTTAATAAATTCATCTCACAGTCCAATGCAGTGGATGAAAAAAATTACTTATTAAGGTTTATTAAACGTTTATTCAATTAAATAACGCAGCACCGTATGTGTTCAATTCTATAAACCAAATGCAAATTGGAAGATAATTATTCAGCGTTCTTGTACGTATTTAGACTACAGGTCTTCTCCAGTCCGGGTCTTGACTCTGTCCTATGATTTCCATACATCCTAATAATAATAATAATAATAATAATAATGAAAGGTAATAACCCTCATCTGCTCATAACCTGCTTGCACTGCAGACCCTCACCACTTCAGGAAATGAAGAAGAGATTGGTCAGATCCTACAGGAAGCTTCGGCAGGCTGTGCCGAGTCGGTGTATCAGGGCTGATTAGTGGTCGGGGATTAGTGATAACCGCGGGGCAGAGAGTCAGGCTTGGGGACAACACCAGGATTACGACCTTGTTCCAGTTCTGGTTGTGATTGTTGACTTCCGTTTAGCCGCGAGTTAAATCCTCAGAGATCTTGTCAGAGTATGATTAGTTGGAGGGAAGCTTGTGAGATCATCCGTCAGCGTGATCTACACCGGGAACACCTGCCTCAGGACGTGGAACCGGTTTTCCGCTTCTTTACTAAGAACTTAACCAGGCACTAAAACAAACCACTTTGCTGTTTTACGTAGGTTTTTGCGTCTAAATCTGCACTGATGTCATGTCTTTCAGGTCAGGAGCGTTTACTTTTGCTTCCAGTACGTCTCTGTGGCCCACTAGAGCGTCTCGATTGATTCTCAGTGTGAAGGATTGCTCCCGGTTTCTCCCACCAACTCTTCAGAGCCAAAACCTTGCATGGAGCGTGATGTCATTTCCTGTGTGAAAATAAAGCTGAAGGATTTGAGCTTATTAAAGAGGAACTCACCAGCATCGAGTCGAACAGCTGAACGTTCAGGCTGATGTGGTCTGGGATTAGACGCTGTCTGGCCCTCGCACTGTGCCTGGTATTATTATTATTAAACACACACACACACACACACACACACACAACATTAAACACCACCATCAAATCTATGAATGCACACCCCCACAGAGACGTTTACGACGAGGGCCAGATGTACGGGTGCGTTACCCAGAAACCGCAAAAGAAGCGTAAACACGAATAGTGCTAATCAGTTAGATTCTCTTAATTCTCTAATCAAATAGATTAGCAAAGCAAACTAACGTCTAGCTACGTACACACACACACACACACACACACACCAGAGGCCCCAATGACCTCTGCTCCTTCCTTCCCTGTAGACGTTTAACGAGAGGTCGTACAGTGTGAGACAGGAGACCTTCGTTTCTCTTACGTTTCCACGGGAGCTACAGTAATTGCAGGTAGGAACTTTTAATTGCAGAAGTCGTGAGCGCGGAACTGAAGGAACGTCGCACCACGTGCACCGTGACATGAGAGCGGGTCCGAGGAATCCGTCGAGGCGATCGCTTGGATTTGCGAGAACATGTCAGTGCGTGTTAGCGGCTGAGAAGAGTCATGATACAGCACGAGAGCGGCCTCTAGAGGCGAAAAAATAACCATGGCTGACCAAATTTTGTCGTGTTATTTAAAGTGTTTCTTTTTTTTATTCAATTTGGGCATCTCTATTTTTATAGTTGATATTTGGAGTGTTACTTTTTTGGTTCAGTTTCAATTTACATCTTTCATTTACTTTAATATTTGTAAACAATTTATTTATATATATATATATGAATATTTATAGATTTCTTTGATTTAAAAAGTGCATTTTCATGGTAAAGTCAGTACGGTTTATGTTTGTAATGAAGCTCATGTTATCGGTTGATTAATCGGTTATCAGCAGGTCCTGCCCAACTTAGTTATCAGTATCGGAAAACTCCACTCGGACCCGAATCGCTCGACCCCTGGTGCGGATGTTGCTTGTTGATGAAATCATGGCTCCACGTCGCTCACATGCGTCGGAAACGAACGATCGGTTGTAGTTTTGTTGCTGGTTCGTGTGAACGCAGGGTTACAGCAGCGCTATCGTACAGCAGGCCCCGCGTGAGTCTCGCTAACGACCTGCTCGTGTTGTTGTTGTTGTTTTCTCACCATTGTAAAGCACACAGCCACTTGTCCTTTATCTCTGACGAGCTGTGAAAACACGACAAGTGATAGTGAGAGATTAGAACCCAGAGCGCATCTCAGCAACATCTGCATTCTTATCGGACACTTCTGACTTTATTTCTCGCAATTTAGACGTCCACTTGACACGAGCGAAAAGCCTCGAAACACACAAACGTGGCTCATCTGCATCACGCCTAAAAAAACAATCTAGTGCAAGTGACAAGGGATTATTTTGCCTTGTAAATCTTTCGCATTTAACCTTGTGTGATTAGTGTTGTAAGGTCGCACCTCAGCGTCACGACGTAATTGGTTGTCGGCCAGCCAATCACAAAGGAGGTGTTGGGGTTGAACTTCCTGCTTGTGACACGGTGTGTACAGGAAGCGAGCCAGATGTCAGAGAGACTCACCCGAGCTTTCAGCTTCAGATACAGAGACCTACACACACACACACACACACACACACACACTCAGGATTGTAGCTTTAAACACAGTACTTTAAAGTATGTACACACACACACACACACACACACACACACACACACACACTTGGTTTTGGCGACAATAAGTGAGTCTGTGGAAAGTAGGAGGAGCCTCTCTCGCGTCTCCGAGCCGATAGTGAGATGGGCGTGGTCTTCCAGGAGAAGCAATGCATTCTGGGATGCGTGCTCTTCCCAGTACGTATCACTGCAGGAAACACAAATATTGCACGGTTACCATAGTAACAACCGTTCAGTATTCACCTTAATCAAACACGCACTGCTGCCGGGTTCTGGACTGTGATTGGCCGTCAGGTGGTGATTAGTTCTCCATTACAGCAGCTCTGACAGTAGTGCAGGTTTATATTAATGACCTGATTACGGTTTCTATAGTAACGGCTCGTTCACAGGGACGTGTACAGTGGACGCTCTGCTGAGAATAAACAGAGAGTTTTGTTTTAGTGATGTTTTCTGTAAGGAGACGTTTATTTAACGCTTATGGAAGGAGTCTCCGGTGTCAGAAGAGAGGGCTGGTGATTATAGCTGCTATAACGTAAGCGACAGCAGGACGCAGCGTTTATTTCACTTCACGCGGGAGATATGTAAATGAGGTGTTTCATCACCAATCCCGTCACACTGTGAGTAAACAATCAACGCCAATTTAAACAGCGACTGAATGATAAAGTAAACTGCATGCTCACAGCACATTCATCTATTAACAAATACTGACTAATGTTTCCAGACGAGTTCACTAAAGCCTAGTCTTTATTTTATCATTCATAAAACGTCCAAACAGCGGAATAAACAATTAATCAACACATAAATAAACAATAAACGCATGCGTGAAACTTTACCGCAGAAAAAAATGGAAAAAGAAAACAATCGTTTTATTTTCTCTCTGCTTCTTGTTCTTTCTGCTGGCATGAATGACGCAGGTTATGAGGCTTTCCAGTGTGTGTGTGTGTGTGTGTGTGTGTGTGTGTGTGTGTGTGTGTGTGTGTGTGTGTGTGTGTCCATGCTGCATTCCTGTCCATATAAGGCTGAGTAAAACTGGTAGCACCAAATCATTTCAATGTAAGCAGTGCCTCTGTGTGTGTGTGTGTGTGTGTGTGTGTGTGTGTGTAATGTGAAATTTTGTGCCCTTAAATTGAAAACCCAGAATGTGTGTGTGTGTGTGTGTGTGTGTGTGTGTGTGTGTGTGTGTGTGTGTGTGTGTGTTCATGACTGTCGTCATGGTTACTCCAAATAGAAAACAAACTAAAAGCTCGTGCAAATCATTTTCATATGAATTTTTCTGTGAAGGGCTATGTGTGGCAAAAGTTTTGGCACCCCTCAGGGTTGTCCTTCGCCAGTTGTTACTTGACGTGGACTTTACATGCCGTTAAAGCCAGTCTCGACCAAAACTAATGAGGTCTCAGAGGCTCGGCCGCACAGCGAGGAGGAGGAGGAGGAGGAGGAGGACATTGTTGTACATCTTTAATTATTTTCTTTTCTTTTCTCCTTCTCATTCTGTCGGTCTCAGCAGGGATTTGTTTCTTCACTTGTGTTAGCAGTTGTTTCTTTCCGCGTTGTTGTGTCTCGCATTACATTACACACTTTATATACACACGCTGTTACATACAAAATGTACTCTGATCTCAGCGTGGTGACTTGTTTACTAACGCGTTAGATAAATACATTAGATTTGTTTATTTGTTTGCGTATTTATTTTCATTTATTAGATTCAGTGGTGCTTCAGAGTTTGTGAAGTTTCTGCATAATTCCTACGTAAATATGATCGAAATCATCATCAGATTTTCACACAAGCCCTAAAAGTAGAGAAAGGTTTGGAGGAATTTGATCCCGTTCCTCAGTACAGAACAGCTTCAACTATGGGATGTTGCTGGGTTTCCTCACATGAACTTCTTGATTCAGGTTCTTCCACAACATCTCTATTGGATTAAGGTCAAACCATGACACTACCACCAGCGTGTTTCACAGATGGGAGAAGGTTGTTATGTGTTTTCATTTCTCCAAACGTAACGCTTCTCATTTAAACCAAAAGTTCTATTTTGTTCTCATCCATCCACAAAACATTTTTCATTAGCCTTCTGACTCGTCCACGTGATCTTTAGTGAACTGCAGAAGTTCAGCAATGTTCATTTTGGAGAGCCGTGGCTTTCTCCTTGCAGTCCTGCCATGTACACCATTGTTGTTCAGTGTTCTCCTGATGGTGGACTCTCGGACATTAACATTAGACAATGCGAAGAGTCCTTTAGTTGGTTAGAAGGTACCCTAGGTTTCTCTGTGACCTAGTGGACTATTACACATCTTGCTCTTGGAGAGATCTTTGTTGGTCTCCACTCCTGATGAGAGGAACAATGATTTTGAATTTCCTCCATTTGTACACAATCAGTCTGACAGTGGATAGGTGGAGACTGTGGATTAGTGGAGACCTTTTCCATCCTGATGAGCTTCAACAACTCTTTTTCTGAGGTCCTCAGAAATCTGCTTTCTTCATATCATGATACACTTCCACAAACACGTGTTGTGAAGATCAGACTCTGATAGATCTCTGTTCTTTAAATAAAACAGGACACTCACTCACTCACTCACACCTGATCATCATCCCACTGACTGAAAACACCTGACTCTAATCTCAACTTCAGATTAACTGCTAATCCTAGAGGTGCACATACTTTTACCCCTCACAGATCTGTAATATTGGATCATTTTCCTCAATAAATAAATAAAGAGTATAATATTTTTGTCTTATTTGATTTATTTAGGTTCTCTTTACCTATTTTAGGACTCGTGTGAAAATCTGATGATGTTTGAGATCGTATTTCTACAGAAATATAGAAAATTCTAAAGGTTTCTAACAATTCCAGATTAGATTTGATTACAATTGTAGTGAGATTTAAATACCTGTGTATAGTCCTGGTTTTACTGAACGCTTTGGTAACGTTCTGTTTCCTGTGGAATGTCATCTTCATCATCTACAATAGACACACACACACACACACACACACACACACACACACACACACACACACACACAGAAATATTATAGTAAAACACAGTTGGAGAAGACACGATCGCATCGTTATGTGTATAAATGTGAGTTATATCATTCAGATGGATGTGAGGACGTGTCTCAGTGTGAGGACGTGTCTGTGTGAGGGACGTCTCAGCATGAGGACGTGACTGTGTGAGGGACGTCTCAGTGTGAGGACGTGTCTGTGTGAGGGACGTCTCAGTGTGAGGATGTGTCTGTGTGAGGGACGTCTCAGTGTGAGGATGTGTCTGTGTGAGGGACGTCTCAGAGTGAGGACGTGTCTGTGTGAGGACATGTCTGTGAGGATGTGTCTGTGTGAGGGACGTCTCAGTGTGAGGACGTGTCTGTGTGAGGACATGTCTGTGAGAATGTTTCTGTGTGAGGGACGTCTCAGTGTGAGGACGTGTCTGTGTGAGGGACGTGTCTGTGTGAGGGACGTCTCAGCATGAGGACGTGACTGTGTGAGGGACGTCTCAGTGTGAGGACGTGTCTGTGTGAGGGACGTCTCAGTGTGAGGACGTGTCTGTGTGAGGGACGTCTCAGAGTGAGGACGTGTCTGTGTGAGGACATGTCTGTGAGAATGTTTCTGTGTGAGGGACGTCTCAGAGTGAGGACGTGTCTGTGTGAGGACATGTCTGTGAGGATGTGTCTGTGTGAGGGCATGTCTGTGAGAATGTTTCTGTGTGAGGACATGTCTGTGAGGATGTGTCTGTGTGAGGGACGTCTCAGTGTGAGGACGTGTCTGTGTGAGGGACGTCTCAGCATGAGGACGTGACTGTGTGAGGGACGTCTCAGTGTGAGGACGTGTTCGGTGAGGGACGTCCAGTGTGAGGACGGTTGTCGTGTGTGAGGACATGTCTGTGAGGATGTGTCTGTGTGAGGGACGTCTCAGTGTGAGGACGTGTCCGTGTAGGACATGTCTGTGAGGATGTGTCTGTGTGAGGGACGTCTCAGTGTGAGGACGTGTCTGTGTGAGGGACGTCTCAGAGTGAGGACGTGTCTGTGTGAGGACATGTCTGTGAGAATTTTTCTGTGTGAGGGACGTCTCAGAGTGAGGACGTGTCTGTGTGAGGACATGTCTGTGAGGATGTGTCTGTGTGAGGACATGTCTGTGAGGATGTGTCTGTGTGAGGGCATGTCTGTGAGAATGTTTCTGTGTGAGGGACGTCTCAGTGTGAGGACGTGTTCTGTGAGGGACGTCTCAGCATGAGGACGTGATTTGTGTGAGGGACGTCTCAGTGTGAGGACGGTTCTGTGTGAGGGACGTCTCAGTGTGAGGACGTGTCTGTGTGAGGACATGTCTGTGAGGATGTGTCTGTGTGAGGGACGTCTCAGTGTGAGGACGTGTCTGTGTGAGGACATGTCTGTGAGGATGTGTCTGTGTGAGGGACGTCTCAGTGTGAGGACGTGTTCGTGAGGGACGTCTCAGAGTGAGGACGGCTCTTTGTGAGGACATGTCTGTGAGAATTTTTCTGTGTGAGGGACGTCTCAGAGTGAGGACGTGTCTGTGTGAGGACATGTCTGTGAGGATGTGTCTGTGTGAGGACATGTCTGTGAGGATGTGTCTGTGTGAGGAATGTCTGTGAGGATGTGTCTGTGTGAGGGACGTCTCAGTGTGAGGACGTGTCTGTGTGAGGGACGTCTCAGCATGAGTGACGGGAGTGTGATGAGGGACGTCTCAGTGTGAGGACGTTCTGTGTGAGGACATGTCTGTGAGGATGTGTCGGTGAGGGACGTCTCAGTGTGAGGACGTGTCTGTGTGAGGACATGTCTGTGAGGATGTGTCTGTGTGAGGGACTGCCTCAGTGTGAGGATGGCTGATGTGTGATGTGTAGAAGGTCTCAGATACCTGATCAATAGTGTGGTACAGGCTGTGGTTTTATTCTTAGCCACCCCCCACCCCCACACACACACACACACACACTCGCTCACACACACACACACACACACCACTGTATTATTCCTGAAGCTCTTTACTGCCTTTAACCGACCCCGAGTAACATTTCTGCTCAGCAGGTCTTAAACAGAAACTCTTAGCGAGAACCTTTTAGTTCTCCTCCGCAGAACTTTAAAATGGTGTGTTTGTTCCCCGCAGCACTCCATAAATCCCACACCACAATCCCAACCACATGACCTTCAGTTATCGAAACCCCTGTTTACAGCTGGACAGTTCATTTCGGCACATCTGATTGGTGGACTGTGTGTTAATATGCAAATCAGCTCATGATCCAGGTGTCTGAGGTTTCGATGGTTTCTCCATCACTAATCGTTATGTTCATTTCTATTCAGTACACATTTAACCTCACGGATGTGTACAGAGCGTTGTGTGTGTGTGTGTGTGTGTGTGTGTGTGTGAGCGTGAGATACTGGGACGGGTTTCGCTCGTTAAAAGTCGACTCCAGGTCCGACTGCTCACTCGCGTCTACTGATACACACCTGTATCCCTGATACACATCTGTATCCCTGATACACACCTGTATCCCTGATACACACCTGTATCCCTGATACACACCTGTATCCCTGATACACATCTGTATCTCTGATACACACCTGTATCCCTGATACACATCTGTATCTCTGATACACACCTGTATCCCTGATACACACCTGTATCCCTGATACACACCTGTATCCCTGATACACACCTGTATCTCTGATACACATCTGTATCCCTGATACACATCTGTATCCCTGATACACATCTGTATCTCTGATACACACCTGTATCCCTGATACACACCTGTATCCCTGATACACACCTGTATCTCTGATACACATCTGTATCCCTGATACACATCTGTATCCCTGATACACACCTGTATCCCTGATACACATCTGTATCTCTGATACACATCTGTATCTCTGATACACATCTGTATCCCTGATACACATCTGTATCCCTGATACACACCTGTATCCCTGATACACATCTGTATCTCTGATACACACCTGTATCCCTGATACACATCTGTATCCCAGATACACATCTGTATCTCTGATACACACCTGTATCCCTGATACACATCTGTATCTCTGATACACATCTGTATCTCTGATACACACCTGTATCTCTGATACACATCTGTATCCCTGATACACACCTGTATCTCTGATACACATCTGTATCCCTGATACACATCTGTATCCCTGATACACACCTGTATCCCTGATACACACCTGTATCTCTGATACACATCTGTATCCCTGATACACACCTGTATCTCTGATACACATCTGTATCTCTGATACACACCTGTATCCCTGATACACATCTGTATCCCTGATACACATATGTATCTCTGATACACACCTGTATCCCTGATACACATCTGTATCTCTGATACACACCTGTATCCCTGATACACACCTGTATCTCTGATACACATCTGTATCTCTGATACACACCTGTATCTCTGATACACATCTGTATCCCTGATACACACCTGTATCCCTGATACACACCTGTATCTCTGATACACATCTGTATCCCTGATACACACCTGTATCTCTGATACACACCTGTATCCCTGATACACACCTGTATCCCTGATACACATCTGTATCCCTGATACACACCTGTATCCCTGATACACACCTGTATCTCTGATACACATCTGTATCCCTGATACACACCTGTATCTCTGATACACATCTGTATCTCTGATACACACCTGTATCCCTGATACACATCTGTATCCCTGATACACACCTGTATCCCTGATACACACCTGTATCTCTGATACACATCTGTATCCCTGATACACACCTGTATCTCTGATACACATCTGTATCCCTGATACACACCTGTATCTCTGATACACATCTGTATCTCTGATACACACCTGTATCCCTTGATACACATCATTCTCTGATACACATCTGTATCCCTGATACACACCTGTATCTCTGATACACATCTGTATCTCTGATACACATCGTATCTCTGATACACACCTGTATCTCTGATACACATCGTATCCCTGATACACACCTGTATCTCTGATACACATCTGTATCTCTGATACACACCCGCTATCCCTGATACACATCTGTATCCCTGATACACACCTGTATCCCTGATACACACCTGTATCTCTGATACACACCTGTATCCCTGATACACACCTGTATCCCTGATACACATCTGTATCTCTGATACACACCTGTATCCCTGATACACACCTGTATCTCTGATACACATCTGTATCCCTGATACACACCTGTATCTCTGATACACATCTGTATCTCTGATACACATCTGTATCTCTGATACACACCTGTATCTCTGATACACATCTGTATCCCTGATACACACCTGTATCTCTGATACACATCTGTATCTCTGATACACACCTGTATCCCTGATACACATCTGTATCCCTGATACACACCTGTATCCCTGATACACACCTGTATCTCTGATACACACCTGTATCCCTGATACACACCTGTATCTCTGATACACATCTGTATCCCTGATACACATCTGTATCTCTGATACACACCTGTATCTCTGATACACATCTGTATCCCTGATACACATCTGTATCTCTGATACACACCTGTATCCCTGATACACACCTGTATCCCTGATACACACCTGTATCTCTGATACACATCTGTATCCCTGATACACATCTGTATCCCTGATACACACCTGTATCTCTGATACACATCTGTATCTCTGATACACATCTGTATCCCTGATACACATCTGTATCCCTGATACACACCTGTATCCCTGATACACATCTGTATCCCTGATACACACCTGTATCCCTGATACACACCTGTATCTCTGATACACATCTGTATCTCTGATACACATCTGTATCCCTGATACACACCTGTATCCCTGATACACACCTGTATCTCTGATACACATCTGTATCTCTGATACACACCTGTATCCCTGATACACACCTGTATCCCTGATACACATCTGTATCCCTGATACACACCTGTATCCCTGATACACACCTGTATCTCTGATACACATCTGTATCCCTGATACACACCTGTATCCCTGATACACACCTGTATCTCTGATACACACCTGTATCCCTGATACACACCTGTATCCCTGATACACATCTGTATCCCTGATACACATCTGTATCCCTGATACACATCTGTATCTCTGATACACATCTGTATCTCTGATACACACCTGATGCTGATGCGTACCCACAGACCAATCAGATGTCAGTCTGCCCGACCGTACATGTGTTTGAACACAAACGTATCTGCACGCGACGTTCCGGTGTAAAACGGGGTTCTGCGTCCTGAGTTGAGGAGATGAGGGTGATGTCAGCGATGTCGTGATGTCACTCAGCTCGGTGAAGACCTGTATTTCACCTCGTTTCATATCCCCTCTTGACGGGAGACGTTTTTAATATTTACGATGGGAAAGGACCGGCCTGCGAGCCGAGCGAGTTTGACACACATGGGGGACGCCGTCGCACTGGCGTCAGAGAAGATAACGGTTTAAACGAGCCTGAAGGTGGAGGAGAAGATCTACCATGAAGCGTAATGGGTTTGTAGCGAGGACCGGGACGAACACCGCGTCAGCGCCGCCTCAGCGCCACACGGATTCTGTAGGAACCCACTTGTTCCCCTTTGGAGTCCCAAGTAGAAGACTTTTTTTTTGGCTCTGTTTGGAAATATATTCACATATATTAAAAACACTGACCTAATCTCACTGTGAAGATCAACGCTAGCTTCATGTGGATCATCTCCAAACATCTCTGCTGTCATGTTCCTCTGTTTTTAGAAAAACTGCTGCTGTCCGCTACGTTCTTAAAGTTTAACGGTCGCGTCCCTGAAACTGTCTGGGATTGTGCGTCGTGTCCGCGGAAACCTTCACAGTGTTCTCGCTTTAAGTGTCTGGGCTTACACGGACCCTCAGACGTCTGTCTCGAGCTGTGTCTCCTAAACCGCAGCGTGGATCTCTGCTGCACGTTTACGGTTGTACGTCGTGTATAGAATCATTCTTACTGAAGCTACGTGATTTATAGGAAAATGCTGGAAAATGTTCTGAATAACAGCGCTGATCTGTGAGGGATAAAGGGACGTGCTCTCCTCAGCGCTGGAGCTTTCCTGTGTCTAACTGCAGCGATTAGACTGCATCCTGTTGACAAACAGTCACGCATGGGGTCCAGTTCTGCAGAAGAATCTATAGATGTTCCATTATCCATACTCTCTCTCATAGTCTCTCTCTCTCACACACACACACACACACACACACACTCACACACACTCACACACTCACACACTCACACACACACTCACACACACTCACACACACACACTCACACACACTCACACACACACACACACACACACACACACACACACACACTCACACTCACACACTCACACACACACACACACACACACACACACACTCACACACACACACTCACACTCACACTCACACACACTCACACACTCACACACTCACACACACACACACACACACACACACACACAACACACCACACACACACACTCACACACACACACTCACACTCACACACACTCACACACTCACACACTCACACACACACTCACACACACACACACACTCACACACACTCACACACACACACACACACTCACACACTCACTCACACACACTCACACACACACACACACTCACACACACACACACACACTCACACTCACACACACACACACACACACACTCACACACACACACTCACACACACACTCACACACACACACACACACACACACACACACACACACACACACACACACACACACACACACACACTCACACACACACACTCACACACACACACATACACACTCACACACACTACAAGTCACCCATCCCATCTTCCGTCCTGTCTTACCTTTCCGTCCTGTTCCCAGGTGTCTCACTGCTCTTCGGCCTCATTTTAAACTCCACTCGTCCACAGCCATGGTGGTGTTTATTACATGAGTCCGGGTCCAAACATAAAGTTCTGCTCAGAAAAGACACCATTTAATACACTTTAAATATCACTACGTTGGTAGAGAAGAGATTTCCTCTGTCCCACTTCAGAGTCGAGGCACAAAAACATTCCTGTCTCTCTCTCTCTCTCTCTCTCTCTTGTCTGTCTTTCCTCTCTTCCTCTCTCCTTCCCCCTTCTTACCCGATCCTTTTTCTTAATCTGTTTTCCGTCCCCTTCCTGTCCCATCTGCATCTGGAGCTCTTCCCTCTCTGCCCTGTGGATTATGTAAGTAATAAACACTTTGTGTGTGTGAGTGAGTGTGTGAGTGAGTGTGTGTGAGTGTGTGTGTGTGTGTGTGTGTGTGTGTGTGTGTGTATGCATGTGTGTGTGAGATAAAGTGGCATCACAGTTAAAACAACGCTGATTATTTCCCTCTAACGGCACGTCCCCGAGTGTTTTATTCCTCTTACCCCACAGCAACTTTCCGACAATTACAACTTTACGTTAATTAACAAAGGACATGTCATACTTTTTATCCGTTTATAACTACAATTATAAATAATTATAAGTAACCGTCCCTGTCGCTATAGAAACAATAACCATCAGAGCTGATGTTATAAAATTATTATTATTATTTTTTTTTTTAAATCAACACCTTCTGACCAATCACAATCCAGAACTCAGCAGCGCTTGTGTGTGGAAGGTTTGTATAAAAATGTGGTTCTTACGTAAATTTAAAGCAGAGTTCTCATATGGAATAATGGCGACACCAACAGGCGATGGGGAGAATGACATAAACAAACAATGTGGAAGAGTTCTTTTATTTTGGTCAGCTTTACTCAGAATAAACAGATTCCAGTTAAAGCTGTCTGTAAGTAGTTAGTGTGTATGCTGTGTGTATTATTGTTTATTTAATTCCAATTGAATTTAAGTGTTTATTAAATGCACCGTGCGTGCTGTGTGAGTTTATACGTGTTATTTTAATACCGAAATAAGGTTTTTAAGAAATATTATGTAGATGATTTTCTTTGGCGTTATTCGAAAATAAAGTGCTTAAATAAAGCAAAGGAAAAAGTGGTACACTCTTTGAAAAGGGTTCTTTGGTTCTGCGTCTTGGGAAACGCTTTCTTCACCTAGCACAAACAGATCTCCACCTGCTTCCCCGACAAGCTGTGTTTGTACATGTTAATACACGTGTGTACACACTATTCTCACGTTTATAGCTCCGGCCTGGACCTGGATTTCTATGAAATGCTCGCCTTGTAATTAGAACATCATAGTTTAACTGCAGTAACGTGGAACCAGAACCAGAACCGGTTAAATGAAGGCAGAGCAGACAGCTACAAGACCTCAAATCGGACAGAAACATCAACACAGGTTTCATCCAATGCCCAGTTCCTGTGCGAGTCTGAAACGAGTGCTGTAATGGTTGACTTCTGCAGGTTACATTTTCATCCGTTCACTGCTCAGTACGCTGAGGAGGAAATGACATCACACTGTGTGATGAACATTGTGCAGAGAGAATATCCGCCTGTCGCGCTCACTAATTATATTCCTTTAGTCGTCTAAGATCAGGAAGAATGCAGAGACAAATCCTCACATCTCAGACACAACCCTGAAGACTGGGACTGATCAAGAACCCTAAAGACTGGGACTGATCAAGAACTCTAAAGACTGGGACTGATCAAGAACTCTAAAGACTGGGACTGATCAAGAACCCTAAAGACTGGGACTGATCAAGAACCCTAAAGACTGGGACTGATCAAGAACTCTAAAGACTGGGACTGATCAAGAACCCTAAAGACTGGGACTGATCAAGAACTCTAAAGACTGGGACTTATCAAGAACTCTAAAGACTGGGACTTATCAAGAACCCTAAAGACTGAGACTGATCAAGAACCCTAAAGAATGGGACTGATCAAGAACCCTAAAGACTGGGACTGATCAAGAACCCTAAAGACTGAGACTGATCAAGAACCCTAAAGAATGGGACTGATCAAGAACCCTAAAGACTGGGACTGATCAAGAACTCTAAAGACTGGGACTGATCAAGAACCCTAACGAATGGGACTGATCAAGAACTCTAAAGACTGGGACTGATCAAGAACTCTAAAGACTGGGACTGATCAAGAACCCTAAAGACTGGGACTGATCAAGAACCCTAAAGACTGGGACTGATCAAGAACCCTAAAGACTGGGACTGATCAAGAACTCTAAAGACTGGGACTGATCAAGAACCCTAACGAATGGGACTGATCAAGAACTCTAAAGACTGGGACTTATCAAGAACTCTAAAGACTGGGACTGATCAAGAACTCTAAAGACTGGGACTGATCAAGAACTCTAAAGACTGGGACTGATCAAGAACCCTAAAGACTGGGACTGATCAAGAACTCTAAAGACTGGGACTGATCAAGAACCCTAAAGACTGGGACTGATCAAGAACTCTAAAGACTGGGACTGATCAAGAACCCTAAAGACTGGGACTGATCAAGAACCCTAAAGACTGGGACTTATCAAGAACCCTAAAGACTGGGACTGATCAAGAACTCTAAAGACTGGGACTGATCAAGAACCCTAAAGACTGGGACTGATCAAGAACCCTAAAGACTGGGACTTATCAAGAACTCTAAAGACTGGGACTGATCAAGAACTCTAAAGACTGGGACTGATCAAGATTAAGAACCCTAAAGGCCTGAACAGATCAAAAGTCTTTGCCATTTTGTTTGGTGAGAACTTCAAATACCAGGCTTTACCAAGACTGAAAACCCTAAAGACTGGAGTGAAAAACCCTAAAGCAGTGGTCACCGACCCTGTTCCTGGAGATGTACCTTCTTGAGCTCCAAGCGTAATGGTGTCCACCTGACCATCTCATCATTCCCTGAAGATGTTCCTGATCTACTAAAACAGGTGTGTTAGATTGTGCTTGGAGATGAAACGTGAAGCAAAGTAGATCTGAAGGAAGAAGGTTGAGGACCTTGGATGTAAAGCAGAAACCAAGACTGAGAACCACAAAATCCAGAAATAACTAGAGTGAGAACCCTAAAGACTGAAACCAACCAAAAGCTAGGACCTTTTTGTGTTTATACGCTCAGTACATCTTGGTTTTATATCCGTCTGCGGTCGCTGCTCCGACCGTCACAAAAACTCACCTAACATACACACCTACATGTCTGCTATCTGATACAGGCCTGCAGTGCATCATGGGTAATGACCCTTAGAGTCTGAAAGAGTGTGTTCTCTGCTTCGTAGTGTTCCGTGTATTTTGTGTGAGATATCTGGCGTGGCTTTAGACTTTCTACACAGTTTTGTAAAAACCTTTACGTCTTGAGCTGGATGATGAAAACTAACGGTCCGTCTGTAGCAACAGCTTGGTGGTGGTTGTGACAGCAAAAAGGACTTCCTCTTTAATAGTGCACGCACACACACGCACACACACACACACACACACACACGCACACACACACACACACACACTCACTCACACACACAAATGCAGCTTCCCTTTGAAAGTCATGATCAGTGGTGAAATGATGATTGCATGTTATCTGATTACCAGTGAACACACACACACACACACACACACACACACACACACACACACACACACACACACGGCTACTGTAACATTGTTGGGACCTAATGTTTCTCATAAACACTATGAAGTCTGAAGATGCTTCATGAGGTCAATTTGCTGTCCCTCAAGTTTACAGTTTACATATGTTTATTTCATCACACACACACACACACACACACACACACACACACACACACACACACACACACACACACATTTTTATCAAAGACATATAAAACAAAATCCTCACAAGACACATGACATTGCTCCTGGTTAGAGAGAGAATGAGCGAGAGGCTGCGTAATCGTTCTCTCTGCAGAAGGTTCAACTCATCAACATTATTTACACTCGAGCAGAACACCA
>CM022775.1:20504443-20516943 GCA_012411365.1 Ameiurus melas
TGGAGAATGTTGGTGTGTGATGGAGAATGTTGGTGTGTGTGATGAGAAGATATGTGGTGTGTGTGATGGAGAATGTTGGTGTGTGATGGAGAATGTTGGTGTGTGTGTGATGAGAGATGTATGTTGTGTGATGGAGAATGTTGGTGTGTGTGATGGAGAATGTTGTGTGTGTGATGGAGAATGTTGGTGTGTGATGGAGAATGTTGGTGTGTGATGGAGAATGTTGGTGTGTGTGTGATGGAGAATGTTTGTGTGTGTGTGATGGAGAATGTTTGTGTGTGTGATGGAGAATGTTGGTGTGTGTGTGATGGAGAATGTTGGTGTGTGTGTGATGGAGAATGTTGGTGTGTGTGATGGAGAATGTTGGTGGTGTGTGATGGAGAATGTTGGTGTGTGATGGAGAATGTTGGTGTGTGTGATGGAGAATGTTGGTGGTGTGTGTGATGGAGAATGTTGTTGGTGTTTGTGATGGAGAATGTTGTGTGTGTGTGTGGAGAATGTTTGGTGTGTGTGTGATGGAGAATGTTGGTGTGTGATGGAGAATGTTGGTGTGTGTGATGGAGAATTTTGTGTGTGTGTGATGGAGAATATTGGTGTGTGTGATGAAGAAATGTTGGTGTGTGATGGAGAATGTTGGTGTGTGTTATTGAAAATGTTGGTTGTGTGTATGGAGAATGTTGGTGGTGTGTGATGGAGAATGTTGGTGTGTGTGATGGAGAATGTTGGTGTGTGATGGAGAATGTTGGTGTGTGATGGAGAATGTTTGTGTGTGATGGAGGATGTGTGTGTGTGATGGAGAATGTTGGTGTGTGTGATGGAGAATGTTGTGTGTGTGATGGAGAATGTTTGGTGTGTGATGGAGAATGTTGGTGTGTGTGATGGAGAATGTTGGTGTGTGTGATGGAGAATGTTGGTTGGTATGATAGAATGTTGTGTGTGATGGAGAATAATGTGGTGTGTGTGATGGAGAATGTTGGTGTTGTGTGATGGAGAATGTTGGTGTGTGATGGAGAATGTTGTTGTGTGTGATGGAGAATGTTGGTGTGTGATGGAGAATGTTGGTGTGTGATGGAGAAATGTTGGTTGTGTGATGGAGAATGTTGGTGTGTGATGGAGAATGTTGGTGTGTGTGATGGAGAATGTTGGTGTGTGATGGAGAATGTTGGTGTGTGATGGAGAATGTTGGTGTGTGATGGGATGTTTGTGTTGTGTGATGGAGAATGTTTGTTATGTAGAGAATGTTGGTGTGTGTGATGGAGAATGTTGGTGTGTGATGGAGAATGTTGTTGTTTTGTGATGGAGAATGTTTGGTGTGTGATGGAGAATGTTGGTGTGGGTGATGGAGAATGTTGGTGTGTAATGGAGAATGTTTGTGTGTGTGATGGAGAATGTTGGTGTGTGTGTGATGGAATGTTGGTTTGTGTGTGATGGAGAATGTTGGTGTGTGATGGAGAATGTTGGTGTGTGTGATGGAGAATGTTGTGTGTGATGGAGAATGTTGGTGTGTGTGATGGAGAATGTTGGTGTGTGATGGAGAATGTTGGTGTGTGATGGAGAATGTTGGTGTGTGATGGAGAATGTTGGTGTGTGATGGAGAAATTTTGGTGTGTGATGGAGAATGTTGGTGTGTGATGGAGAATGTTGGTGTGTGATGGAGAATGTTGGTGTGTGTGATGGAGAATGTTGGTGTGTGATGGAGAATGTTGGTGTGTGATGGAGAATGTTTGTGTGTGTGATGGAGAATGTTGGTGTGTGTGATGGAGAATGTTGGTGTGTGTGATGGAGAATGTTGGTGTGTGATGGAGAATGTTGGTGTGTGATGGAGAATGTTTGTGTGTGTGATGGAGAATGTTGGTGTGTGTGATGGAGAATGTTGGTGTGTGTGATGGAGAATGTTGGTGTGTGATGGAGAATTCACAGAGCGTTTATTAGTAATAATACTTAATCTCTCTGTCCGTTATGTACAGGCCTGCACCATTCTGTTCATTAAGCGTGTGGTTCTAGTATCAGGGAAGCCACACACACACACACACACACACACACACACACACACACACACACACACACACACAGTGTGAACTCAACAATTTTTTTGGCGGGAGAGTTTGCGGCCACTATTGCAAACTCAAGTCAAGCTTTTTATTTTTTCTCATTTCACAAGAGCACCACACACACACACACACACACACACACACTCTCACACACTCACACACACACACACGCACAGTGTTGTCATTTCAGCACCAGATATTTCCTGGTTTGTAGAGCTTCGCTCTTATCTTCCTTATTTAAACTTCCTCTTGACTTGCTGCGTCTTATTAACGATCGCCCGCGCCTCACACCCACTCGTCTTCACTCACACTCTCTACCACACACCCAACATGGCCTGAACAGGACTCTGCTCTCCGAACGCTGTGGAGCAGACGGACCAAGGTTCCTGATCTTCAGCCCTGGACTGGAACAGGTCTCGGACACATCTTCAGAAATATCGCTACTGCTACAGATGCACTGGGGTAATGTCAGTGTGTGTGTGTGTGTGTGTGTGTGTGTGTGTGTGTGTGTGTGTGTGTGTGTGTGTTAGTGTGGGGCATATATTTCTGTCTATATGTATACCTTTATATCAATGGAATGTGTTTGAATTGGTCAGTTCCTGAAGGTAAACATTTTCACCATCTGAGGCGGATTAATCTGAATAGATACCAAAGCTTTTCAATATTTTATCTAACACACACACACACACACACACACTCACACACACTCACACACACTCACACACACACACACACTCACACACACACACACTATCAGATGCTCGAGCATACCAAGAGTTATACCAAATCCAGATAAAAAAATAATCAGATACGAATTAAAAGAACATCCTCGCGTCTCTTCACACGAGTCACCACTTTGTTTCGAACTCGTCATTATTCAGCGCTTTCGCACAAATCAGCGTTTCTTTCAGACGGTGAAAGGGGTTCATTTCACAATCCAAATCTTTGGCTCTAGCGTCGTTTTCATTTCGTTATTTCTTTCTTTCTTTCTTTATTTTCAGTATTAATAAGTTAACGCTCCCTGCGTGAACATATGCGAAGTGTAACACGTTGTGAAATAAAGGTCCATCCTGGAACATTGTATTTGATTGTTTTTTTTTTGTTTGTTTTCAGGTAAGGTATCAAACTCTAATAAAAAAAAATATTACACAAAGAGTTCATTAAAAAAAACAAAAACAGGGACAAAACAACTTTTTAATTTATAGAAAAAGAAAGAAGAGAGAGAGAGAGAGAGAGAAGGATAGAGAGATGATGAAATGACACTGTCCTGGTTTGTGACTTTTATTCTTTCACTTTTTTTTTTTAAACATTTTGTTTCGTGTTCTTCCGTTTTTCAGTAAATGATTGCATCAAGTGAAGCTTTAAGACATTCAGAAGAGGAACAAGTGTGTGTGTGTGTGTGTGTGTGAGAGAGAGAGAGAGAGAGGTATTTAACCTGTTGTTGTTGTTGTTGTTGTTGTTGTTGTTTACAGATCCTGCTCTCCCTCGGCGCTATAGACTCTTCTCTTCGAGTATTTGACAGACTGTGTGTGACACTCGCTCTCACTGGGTGTCAGTTTGTCAAATACCCCAAGAGAGGAGTCACTACTCACCCAGAGACCCCGCCTGAGTGTGTGTGTGTGTGTGTGTGAGAGACTAAACAAGAAATGTACAGATGAGTGTAATTTATGTTTATAAAATAAAAACTCTGAGGAACCGAGAGAAGATGTATGGACATTTTATGGATGAATGAGAGATGGATGAGAGATGGATGAGAGATGGATGATGGAGGATGGGTGAAGGATGGATAGATAAGGGATGAATGAGAGATGGACGTGAGGTGTGATATTACAAATACACACACTGGAATTTTAATCTCAAGCTCTCACAAATAAAAGAACAATACAATGTGTGTGTGTGTGAGAGAGAGAGAGAGAGAGAGTGTGTGTGAGAGAGAGAGAGAGAGAGAGTGTGTGTGAGAGAGAGAGAGAGAGAGTGTGTGTGTGTATTTGCATCATTGTTCGTTCTTCGCCTCCTGTGTCGCTCGTTGATCTTTGACCCCTTGCGGCACACGCACCGTCATGCCGTTCATCCAGGGCTCCACGATCACCTGACACCCGAGACGAGACCTGCCAATCAGAGCGCAGATTCATTACCCCCGGGGCGGACTTTACCGGTGGCCAAAGCCTCGGCTACTGCCTCGGGCCCCGAGCTACCACGGTCCCCCGAAACGCTGCGGAATCATATACTTAAGGGTGTTTCATTTCAAATTTTCACTATTTAATGATGTTTTTATAAAAATCCATACGAGAGAGTTTCATTCACGAGGTGCGCTTGATAAGTAAACGAGGAGCAGCGCATGTTTATTCGTTTAGAGTTATTAAAGCAAACCGACCAATCAGAACGCTTCCCTGAATCAGCCGACGAGGGTCTTACGTCTTGGAGAGTCCGTAGGCGAGATCGAGCATGTCCATCTCCTCGTCGGCCGCCGGCTCCAAGCGCTCGTACACAGACTCGTCAAAGATCAGGTGACACGTGGAGCAGCCTAACGTCCCCTCACACGCACCTCACACACACACACACACACACACACACACACACACACACAAGCACAGAGTGTGTTTTTTACACTATAACAGCATAATATTCAGATTATAGCGTGAGGAATAAAACACTAGGGTTGTGCTGTGACAGTAAAACAATCAACAGCAGTGTGTGTGTGTGTGTGTGTGTGTGTGTGAAGTGGAGTTACTCGTATCACCCTGGCGTTGATTATGTTCCTCTAACGGCACGTCCCCAGGTGTTATATTCCTCTCACACCACAGCAACTTAGCGACTATTACAACTTTACATTTATTAAAGAATGTCACGCCGTACTTTTTATCCGTTTATAGTAACGTTGACTTATTATACTCTATAATAGAAAATTAATCGACACTTCCTGGCCAACCACAATCCATGATTTCAACAACGCTGTTGTGTTTGATTTTAATTAGACCAGAATTTTCCACATACAAGCAGCAATAGGGCGATTACGCAGGACAATTAGGCACCTGGCAACCCTGCTTAATTACACTGTAGTGACGAAAACTGACCTAATGATCATTAAATAAATAATAATTACTAACTAATAACAATGAATTAGTAAAGTATATGATCTCTCTTCTCTCTCTCTCACACACACACAAACACACACACACACACACACACACACACACACACACACACACACACACACACACACACACCAAAGCCATCGATTTGGAGGTTTTTATTGATGACGACGTTGAGCAGAGATTCTCCTTCTGTCGCTGTCACACTCATCTGTGTTCCACTCTGATTAACAAAGTGTAGCAGCACTTTAGAGCTTGGAGAACTGGAACACACACACACACACACACACTCATAATTACATCATGAATATATGCTACCATAAAAATGTACATAATTAAGAAATAAGTCATCGTCAGATGATTCACTGAATCATTCGACTCTCGGTATGAGAGAGGGGTGAATCCCCGAATCACTGAATCATCTGACTCTCTAAATGACACATGAGCAGATCTCAGATTCATTGACCAAACGTGTGTAAAATCTAACGTTAAGCGTTAAACACGAAGCGTCTCCGCAGCGAGTGAACGAAACGACTCGATCGATACTGAATCGTTTAAAAGGACTGAATCGTTTGCAGACGAAATAAAAAGGTGTTGAATATAGTGAGATTCGAATTTAAAGAAGAATTGGTATATAGTGTTTGTAAAGACACACACTGGTCTGTGATCAGGGCCTGCGGAGGAGCTTAACGGCATCGCTGCATTGTGTTTCCTGATACCAGAGGAGATGCAGCAGTGCAGGAGTGATGGTTTTGGACGAGGACATGTAACCCTCATTAAATCACCCAGCTTTTACATCATGTGCACATTTATTCCTTTATCTCCTATCAGATAATAGTTCCTAGTCACAGTTCCTGAACCATTATCACACATACACTATCACAGACTTTATCTACAGTTATTTATTATCAGTTCAACTCAATCAGACGGATCTTAGATCAGACCGTAATATCCATAATAAGCCCTGTATTCATTCTGCTATGATGGAAACGGAATCCAACTGACCCTAGATCAGACGTTAAGGTCTTACCTGTTGCTCAGGAGCGCATGGTGTCGGCTGAAAGGTCTGATTACGTCGTTTTTTGAAAACTCTCCGGACTCCGTTTGAAGAAAAACCTGGAAAGCAAGGTTGGATACACACACACACACACACACACACACACACACACACACACACACACACACACACACATGGAGGACATCATTAGAGATAAACTCAAACCTTGATCCGAAAGGTCAAGGACAAGAGATAGAGTTGTCCAGCTAGACAGGAAGGACAAATATGTGTGTGTGTGTGTGTGTGTGTGTGTGTGTGTGTGTGTGTGTGTGTGTGTGTGTGGAATAAAGATACCAGGCACTAGCACTGTAAATATTTATAAAGTTTTTTTGTTAGTTTTTTTTATGAAATTGAGTCAAATGGAAACCTTAAAAGTGCAAAATCTAATGAAAAACATTTCTAGAGGAATCCAGACGAATGAAATGGAAATAAACGGTACATTTTGTGGCACTTATTTGCAATGAATAAAATACAACAAGGAAAAATCAAGGCTTTTATTTGACTCATAGTAAAACTTATCCCCACCCCACACTCACACAATACACAACACACACACCACTCCCACTCTACTCTCACACACTCTCACATTTTTTCCACATTTATAATTTTTTTTTTTTTTTTTTTTTTTTTTTTTTTTTTTTACACACACACACACACACACACACACACACACACACACACACACACACACACACACACACGGAGTCAGGGGCGGACTCAGGGGCAGAGTCAGTGGCGGAGATTTCCTGTTAGATCTGAAATGCAACAGTAAAATCGGGTTCTAAAGTCTGGAAACTGTTGTTTTTTTTAATGCCATCAGATATCAAACATTAATAGACAGATGAGGTTCACTGATATCCAGCGCACTCTGACTGGAGGAAGTGGTGATGAATCAGACGACCACGTGCCTCGATCCAGAGTCAGATTTAAAATCGTGGAATCTTAAATAATTGTATATTTTCCGAATTTGATCTCACTGTGTCGGGTTACTAGCGCTGAACTTTAGCTGCTCAGCTAGTCTCAGTTGACACACACATGATGAATCGGATCGTATGTATAATAACGCATAATAATAATAACAATACATGTTTCATTATATCGTATTAGCGTGATAACTAGCTGGCTTCTGGCTTGTTAATTAGCTGTCATGTAAAGTTAGCAGAGTAGCTTAGCATCATAATGCACATGTTATTATTATTTGTAAGCTCATGCGTACGGAATCTGATTGTGAGAACTTTAATGCGTATCCACTGAGACACAGGGTAGGAGCTGAGACGGGAACTAGCATGCTTACGTGAGTTATGTAAGTTCGGATGTAAGCTAAGAATGTCAGAGCTGCACTCAGCCTTGGGTGTAACACTTCAGCGCTTTAAGGGGACCTTTATGGACCTCCAGCATATGGCCAGTTTTTTTTATTTTTTTTTAAATCTAATGTATCTACCGTCTATTATAAAACAAAAATTCTTACACCACAGTGCTGCTGAATTCTGGATTCGGACGCAATCGGAAGGTATTCCTTCATTTTAGTGGCAGTAGCGCAGCTGCAAATCACAGGTTTATATTAATGTGTCTGTACTAACAGCTTATTCACAGGGACGCATACAGCAGGTTAATGGGGTGTGGTTTTCTGTAAGGAGATGTTTATTCGACATTTCTGGAAGGAGTCTCCAGTGTCAGCACTTTGTAACGGTCAGAGGTAAAGCTGTGACTTTATGTTTTCCCACGTCTCCAGGACAGAGCAATCAAATAACAAGCTGTGGGTTTTGTTGTTGTTGCTGTTTGTCCTATTAACTTCAATATGTTGCTCAAAGTGAACAAATATTACTTGAAATATAGAAATGAAGTCGTATTAAACAGAGATAATACATTAACTAAAGGATCGATTTTCACGCCTTTGTACAGTAATGAAACAACACCGCCATCTTGTGCGGCTGAAACGCAACTCGATGTGACGTCATCGAGTCGAGACGTCGAGAACGTAGGTTAAACGTCAGCGGGAACCTGGGTAACACGTCATCACCACGCGACCGCTCAGCGATGTTCCTCACCCGTTAGTGCAGTAGTATTTTTCTGACGCGTTGACGGATTTGTTCGGGTTTAGTGTGAGTTAAGATGCCTAAAGTTGTTTCTCGGAGTGTGGTGTGTTCGGACACCAGAGACAGAGAGGAGTATGACGACGGAGAAAAGCCGCTGCACGTTTATTACTGTTTATGCGGACAAATGGTGCTGGTGCTCGGTGAGTTAGCTAGCTAGCGTTAGCTAAAGAGAGAGAGAGTGTGTGTTTGTTTGTTTGTTTGTTGTGTGTTTGTTTTTGTTTGTTTGTGTGTGTGTTTGTTTGTGTGTGGAGAGAGAGAGAGAGAGAGAGAGAATGTGAGTGAATGAGGTGTGGTCTTTATGAGGTTTTTACATGCATGTGTTTTCTCTCTCTCTCTCTCTCTCTCTCTCTCTCTCTCTCTCTCTCTCTCTCAGACTGCCAGCTGGAGAAATTGCCCATGAGGCCTCGGGACAAGGCGCGTGTGATCGACGCAGCCAAACACGCGCACAAGTTCTGTAATGTGGAGGAGGATGAGAGTGTTTACCTGAAAAGGTGTGTGTGAGAGTGTGTGTGAGTGTGTGAGAGTGTGTGTGAGAGTGTGTGTGAGAGTGTGTGTGAGAGTGTGTGTGAGAGTGTGTGTGAGAGTGTGTGGGAGTGTGTGTGAGGAGTGTGTGTGAGTGTGTGTGTGTGTGTGTGTGTGTGTGTGTGTGTGTGAGGAGATGTGTGTGTGGTGCGTGTGTGTGTGAGTCGTGTGTGTGTGAGTGCGTGTGTGAGAGTGCGTGTGTGAGTGCGTGTGTGTGAGTGCGTGTGTGAGTGCGTGTGTGTGAGAGTGCGTGTGTGAGTGCGTGTGTGCGTGTGTGCGTGCGTGCGTGTGTGTGTGTGTGTGTGTGAGAGAGTTAATGAATGTGGTTATTGTGTTACAGGCCTGAGGGAATTGAGCGTCAGTATCGCAAGAAGTGTGGCAAGTAAGATATCTTCTGATTATTATTATTATTATTATTATTATTATCATTATTATTAGTTGTGGTTGAATTCCCGATCTGATTTATCCAGTCGTGTGTGGTGGTGTTGTTGTTGTTGTTGTTGTTGTTCCGTTTGTAATCAAATGTTTTGTTCCATTGCTGTCACTGTGACACACTGCAGCTCCACTCTGATTGGTCCCGAGCAGTGATAAACAACCAATCAGCAGCCTTCCCCTTCATTTACTCTAGTACTGTACTGTAATGTGACATCCCAGATCATGTGGTGTGTGTGTGTGTGTGTGTGTGTGTGTGTGTGTAGGTGTGGTCTCCTCCTGTTCTACCAGCACCAGCTGAAAAACACTCCTGTGACGTTTATCGTGTTCGACGCTGTGGTGAAGTTTGGAGAGGGATTCGGTAACCCCAGTGTGTACAGTCAGAAACAGGAAACGCCCAAGAAAGTCCGGGTGAGGCTCTCACACACACACACACACACACACACACACACACACACACAACACACGTAGTCTTTATTACCATGCTAAAGTTAAAACTGTGTGTGTGTGTGTGTGTGTGGTGGTGGTGATGATGACGAAGCGCACTAAAGACATGGGGAAGTTCAGCTCGGTTACCGTGTCAACCATCGATGAGGAAGAGGAGGAGATCGAGGCGGTGAGTCGTCAACAAGCTGCGATCTGATTGGCTGACATGAATTCATTTTAAAGAAGACTTTTGTTTGCTAAAGTGTGTGTGTGTGTGTGTGTGTGTGTGTGTGTGTGTGTTACAGAGGGAGGTGGCTGATTCCTATGCTCAGAATGCTAAAGTTATCGAGAAGCAGCTGGAGAGGAAGGGCATGAGCAAGAAACGACTACAGGAACTGGTGAGACTTACACACACACACACACGCCTCCTCACTCTTACTTGTGTGTTCGGTGTTCATTATTTTGCCTTTGTTTATTTATTCATTTTCATATGATTCATTTTCATATGATTCATTTTCATATGATTCATTTACATATGATTCATTTACATATGATTCATTTACATATGATTCGGTGTTGATTATTAATCTCCTCCTTGTTTACAGGCTGAATTAGAAGCTAAGAAGGCCAAGATGAAGGGAACACTCATAGACAACCAGTTCAAATAGTGTGTGTGTGAGTGTGAGAGACTTGTATATGAATGTGTACTTGGATAGACATTTGTAGTGTATATTACAGGGGTGTGTGTGTGTGTGTGTTTGTGTGTAATATGTAAATATGAGCTTTTTTTAATGAAATAAATCTGTTCTTCGCTGCTTCCTCATTGATCCGGTTTATTGATCAGATATTACTAATATTAATAGCGTTACTTCCGACGCCTCTATTACTACGAACACGTCGAGGTTCTATCTATAGGAATATTAATAACGAGAGAAAGTGCGCGAGAAGTCAATCCAGGATTTCACAACCACAGAATCAAGGAAACATCAGAGTGAAGGCACGTAACAGGCTCCTGCACGTCCCGGAAAAACACGCAGGAACAGGACGGAAAATGTCCGACGTCCTGGGAAACGATTTCCACAGAGGTGTGTTCCTGTAGACGAGAACGAGCCGTTTACCGCCGGATCGAAACGGTTAACGTTAGTAGCTGGAAGCTCTGTGTTCAGGGACGCCGAGCTTTGACTCGGATTTTAAATGAACCGCGCGCTTACGTCGTGAAACGCAATGCTCACGTTCAGCCTGGTGGTGGCGCTGGCTGCTGCTAGCTAATGCTAGTCACTGCTCGGATGTTTGGGCTGGATGTTAAATGGATCGACGGTGCATTAACTCTCGATGTGTGGTTTGGAGAAAATGAAGAAAGCCCCATCACTTGATCCTAGTGGACGGCCCTACGGTCAACGGGAAGTTCCTGAGAAATGTTCCAAGGAGAGCGAGCTGACCCAGACGTAGCAGAGATGATCTGTTTGGCGAGCTGTGGTTTGCATGGAAGCTTTTCAAAGCAGAGAGAAAGAAACTGGATGGAAGATGGGAGGTGTACTGAGGGCACTTTGGCAGTTGTTCCATGACTCACCAGTCAGACATGATGCTTTCATTGAGATGACTATCTCATCCACGTTTCCTCTGAAGTTCTAGGCTCATGGATGGGTAGAAGGCGTGGCGGTCGCCGAGCGAGCGTTAGAAAGCTGGCCTGCAGTGCAAACGTACATCAACGGCCAGAAGCTTTTGAAAAGTTCTGAGATGTTCCATCATCTGCATCCTACTGCACAGTACAGGAGGCGACTGCAGACCCTGTTTTTATGGCCAAGCTCCAATTTTTTGGATGAAAGTCCCGTAAATATTGAACCCAGCTGTGCGCCACATGATCTCCCCACATGAGCCTCCCCTGACCCTCTAGAGCAAGGGTCACCAACCCTCTTCCCTGAGATCTTCCTTCCTGCAGGTTTCATCTCCAACACACCTGTTTTAGTTGATCAAGAACTTCTTCAGGCTTATAATGGTTAGATGGTCAGGTGGGCACCAGTATGGTTGGAGCTAAAGTCTTCAGGACTCCAGGAGATCTCCAGGAACGTGGTTGGTGACCACTGGTGTAGAACAAAGTCTGGAAAACCTGCAGAAAGTCAACAGCTGACAGCCACAGCTGGAGTTTAAGAGATGATGGTTCTGCCCAGATGTTTGGATGTTATTCCGCCTGTTTAGGACTGTGCAGTTAGTAGATTAGCGGGTGATTTCTGCGGACTCGTGTGAGTGGAACTCTGCATTAATGTCCAGGCTTCGTTTCACAAGGAAAAGGGGAGAGCAGAGAAATAACAGAAAACTACACTTACATCATAAACAAATACACACACACACACACACACACACACTTCCCATCAACACGTTCTAACGGGCCGGAAAGTCGTGCTAAACATGATCCGTGTAACGCCGCTGATGAACACTAGGTGGAGCCACAACACCACCAGTCCAGGAAGCACAACAACACTTCTTATCAGACCTGATCCTGAAATCCTCCACCTGCCACTGAGTGTGTAATAATGGGGAACTGTCAGGAGATCAGACCTGTACTGACATTTAACCATCAGACCAGTCCAATTATGACGTCTAATCACAACTCAGCATTTATTACTCCTCTCTCTCTCTCCAGTTCCAGTGTAGTGGATTCAGGGCCAGACAGCACTGAGTGTGTGTGTGTGTGTGTGTGTGTGTGTGTGTGTGTTCCAGTGTGTGATGTAGTTGTGTTTCTGTAGTGTTAGAATTCGGAGAGGTCTGATTGGTCTTGTGTCCAGCTGTTCCTCTTTATCTTTCCTCCACCTTCTCTCTCTCTTTT
>CM022775.1:20536943-20539443 GCA_012411365.1 Ameiurus melas
ACACACACACCTCACACCTGTCCTCTATTTTTATTCCCAGGCTCCAGCCTCCCTCAGGTATATAATCATCACCCCCCACACACACACACCTGTCCGCTATTTTTACTCTCTTACTTCGTTCCCACAGGTTTTTTCAGACCCTCATTAAGATAACCCTGTGTGTGTGTGTGTGTGTGTGTGTGATAAATACACTGTCACTAAAGATGATTTATATATATATATATATTTATATATATATATACTGTATATATATATAAAACTGATCATATAAAAACATGTCTATGGAAAGTGAGAACGCTTTGAGTGGAACGCTTTTCTTCAGGAAAGTCAGATCCTCTCACTGACCTTGCCAGCACACAGTCCAGATCTCCATCCCATTATACTTTATGGTGGAAATGTAAAAACTGGTCCATGGTGAGGCTCTATCCTGGAGCGCTGATCTGTGAACATCTGCTCGAGAACGTTGGAACCAGCTTGATGGAGAATCTTGTGTTTCATTAGTGAAGAACACGCCTCAGAGAATTCAGGCCCGAAGCGGAGCTACAAAGTGCTAATTGTGATTTTGTTCTTTGGTGATGATTTCATAATTTGTTCCTCTACTTGATCTGCGGGGAAAACAGAGTGCTGTTAATTAAAATAATGAAATGTAATTTGTTTGAGGTGTTTCACGAAGCCGAGGCCAGAGTGTTCAGCTATTAAACAAAAATAGTTTTCTGTCATATCTGTGCTACGAAGTGGAAAAGCTGCTGAACTTCCTCTACGTGTAGAGATTCCATCGTCGAGTGTGTGAGAGCTCGCAGGACAGATGCCCATTTTCACCCTGTAGAGCCGATCGTTCTGCAGAACGTCTGATTTGGTTAACTTTTATTTATGGGGACCAGACACCAGGTCCCCAGAAGTTCAAAAAACTGTGTTTCATGTATTTCTAATGTGGCTCTCGTACCGGCCTGAAACTCTGAAAAGAACACTTTACACAGTAATGTGTGTGTGTGTGTGTGTGTGTGAAATGTTTCTACACAAGCTAGATCAGTGTGCTACAAGTTCATAAAAGCTTCAGCTGTTATTCTACACACACACACACACACACACACACACACACACGCAGAGTCATGTGTGTAACTAAATCTCTGTATATAAGTATTAATGAATGTGTTGTGTTTTGTGTGTGTGTGTGTGTGTGTGTGTGTGTATGTAAGCATATTACACATTAGTGTTGATTTGTAGCAGTGTTATACAACGAGTCCGTATAACCTTCACACACACACACACACACACACACACACACACACTCAGGTCCAGCAGCACTATTACAGGAAACAAGGAGAGGAAGCGGAAGATCAATGAACAAATCAATGAGACACTGTGATGGAGAACAAGAGAAGAAAGAGAGAGTGTGTGTGTGTGTGTGTGTGTGTGTGTGTGTGTGTATGTGTGTGTGTGTGTGTGTGTGTGTGTGTGTATATCGAGTGTCTGATTCATATTTCATACGCACATGTGGTCTCTTTTTAAAGCCGTGTAATCAGACCATAGAATGGAACGTTCAACAGTTGTGCGATTTTTACGATGACACGCTAGCGGAATGTGTGTGTGTGTTGTGTGTGTGTGTGTGTGTGTGTAGTATTTACGAGTGTTTTTGTCTCTGATATCTTTGTTTTCAGTAAACCATTTCAAATATAATGTAAAGAGTTTCGGTTTAATCGTCCAACACAACGTCACAGATTTCAGCGGGTTTTTTTACCGTATTTATTTATTCATTTGGTTGTTTATTATAAAATAAACTTTATAGCCGTCGACCAATCAGCAGCTTACTTCGGCTGTAGGGTTCTGAACAGAACCTATGAAGTTACAGCAGAAGAACCCGTAAATGTTCCACGTTCTCTCTAACTCCTCGCTCTTGAGAAGAAAATCCGGCAAATGCCATGAATAGAAATGTGAAAATATTCTAACTAATTTCTGCTAAATATAAAAAGTTACAGTTCATTAAATAATCTGAGGGGTTTTTTTTGTTGTCAATTATATGTTTTTCTGATTTTTGGTGACTTGGCAACCTGGCAGACGTTTAAACCTGATGATCTGAGTTTTTTAAAAAAGCACATTTTCATTTACATAATCTGAACATTTCAATTATTTGAAGGAAGAATTGTTTCCTGAAGAGTGATTCTGGGGGTCTTGAGAGAACGTGGGAAATTTACAATTTTACAAATTTTGAAATTACAAAATACAATTTTGCATTAAATATTTTGAATATTTTGTTCGTTATTAAGTAAAGCACTTGAACATTTTTTTATCTACAGTGTGGTTTTCGGGGACTTGGCCACCAAGCGGTGTTTAAACCTGATTATCAGGATGAAATAAAAACTACACAACCATACTTCACTCTGTGCGTGTGTGTGTGTGTGTGTGTGTGTGTGTGTGTGTGTGAGGGAAGGGATCACATTCCTGTCTTATGTATAATTGATGAAATATTTATTAAACTCCGGCTTTTCTCGTCTTTCAGTAA
>CM022775.1:20549443-20551943 GCA_012411365.1 Ameiurus melas
TTTACAGCGTGAACACATTTACTCCTCATCCATAACCCGACACTTTTATTAGCACGAACCGGATTAAAGTGAAAAAGGGGCGGGGCTACGGATGAGCTCGGTTTTATGATGTCACAGAATCAACCCAGTGCAGAGAGCCGTAGCTGTACCCCGCCTGCCGAGCTAGCGGGATCAGTATTGATATTAACGCACTGTTCGAGCAGGCAGGACAACTAGTGTCTCATTTGCATATTGATGAATATTCACGAAGACGTCTTCTCGATCCTCCCAGATCCAGAACCGAACCCTGGACGCGCTCCTCGTGTCACATCTGCACAGGATTGTATCCAGATCTCGAGCCCTACCGACGCTTCCCGTCGTTGTGACCTTCACGGTTACGGCGTTCTGGAATTCTCTGGGATGTTCTGCAGTGTTCTGGATCTCTAGCGGAACGTTCCGGAATACTGAACTCTAATCACAGGAATCCCGAGCTCTCGTTTCAGTTCCTCTGACAGCAGCAATAAATCAGCTTCCTTTCTAACGAGCTGTTAAAGAGAAAACAAAACACCAACAGGATTAGACTGAAATCACGTCCACGCACACACACACACGCACGCACACGCACACACACACACACACACGCACACACACACACAGAAACATGTGTGTAACTGTAGAACACGTCCACTTCATTCCGTTCCAGCTCTACACACTTCCCTAGTTTCCGTGTCCATAGTTACAGGACCCCTAACCCTAACCCTAACCCTAACCCAATCATAGTTACAGGACCTTAGTGTTCTTCTTTCCACATTTCTCCCTTTGTTAAAGCCTTAAATTCCGGAATTTATCCCGAACGTTGTTTCTATACGCCGCGCTGAGACTCGTACCTGGATTTAAGGACTTAAACGAGTTGACGTGACGGTTAATGTTGTTTATTTCTGACCAGATTCTGTGCTCGTTTTTTTTTTTCTTCTTCTTCTCTTCCAGCGATACGCATCAACACTCTCGATGACATCATTCTGCACTTCAGCGTCTCCTCAGACTCTTCAGACTGTCCAATCAAACGCGTCCCGCCCGCAACGTTATAAACATCCACGATGCTAACCGGATGTGAGGTAAGTTAAACGCTATTGGCTATTTAAAAAGGGGGAGGAGCCACGCGATATGATGGTTATTACAGCTCAGAGAGTCGAGTCACCGAGGAACTGAACCTCAGCAGATGGAGCAAGCGAACATTCAGAGGGAAAACGTAGCTTGCTCATTGTTTTTTAAAAAAAAGGGGAGGAGCCACTCGATATGTAAACAGTCCTGGGGAAAAGACCGTATGTCCACGTTCCCCTCTAACAATAAAATAAAAAGGTTAAATAAAGCACAGATAATAATAACTGTTAGAATAAATCGTAGTTCTTTCTGTAAGAACGTTCCGGATCTTGTGCAGTACGTTACTGAATCCAGGTGTTTTTTTTTCCCCGCATCACTGTGTAATAATCATTTACTGAGGACATTTCTATCTGTTTTGTTTCTGGGCGCCTCGGTAATCTGCGCCGTCAGCGTCTCGCTCCCTTCCAAGTGCCCTACGCTAGCTTCACTTCATATATATATATATATACAAGCTGTTTTATGTCCCTTTTCTCCCCTCTTTGTGAAGAACATGTGTTAGGACGCTTACGGACGGTGTTCCAGTAAATCTCCAAACCTCAAATCTCTGGATGGAGGGATGGAGGAGAGAGAGAGACACAGAGAGAGAGAGAGAGAGAGAGAGAGAGAGATGTAGTTATCTGAATGATCATGTGTTTGGCTCACACTTTCACACTCCCTCTGTTCTCACTCTCTGTCTTCAAAATACTTCTCACACTCTTTCCACATTCTTGTCTTTGTCCTCATTTCTCTCTCCCTCTCTCTCTCTCCCTCTCTCTTCTCTCTCTCTCTCTCTCTCTCTCTCTCTCTCTTCTCTCTCTCTCTCTCTCTCTCTCTCTCTCCCTCTCCCTCTCTCTCTCTCTCTCTCTCTCTCTCTCCTTTCTCTCTCTCTCTCTCTCTCTCTCTCTCTCTCTCTCTCTCTCTCTCTCTCTCTCTCTCTCTCTTCGCTCTTTCTTTTTGGCGCTGTAGAGGGGCTCTGAAATCGCTTTTAAAGCTCACAGTATATCCCCGAGTTGCTGCCTATAGAGAGAGCAATCACACAGTTATGGCCAGATGTTGTCTCCATGTCTCTCTTTAACACACACACACACACACACACACACACACACACACACACCGCACGCACGTACGTGTCGAGAGAAGAATCTGGAAACTCAGCATGTAGGCACATGAAGTTTTCCAAGCACAATATTGCTCTCTTGCGCTCCGTTTTGTTTCTCCGATGGTCCCTAAAAACCCGACGGGATACTCGGGGCGTGATGGATCCATTCCGGAACGTTCCGCATCATTCCGGAACGCCGCAGAACATTCTGGAACCCTCAGAGGTCAGCATGAGTTCAGATTCTCTTTAGACAGTAAAAAAAAAAAAAAAAATGTCCCCTAG
>CM022775.1:20559443-20564443 GCA_012411365.1 Ameiurus melas
TTTTCCACTCGAGTGTTGTTTAGTAACGTTGTCCCCGAGAATGTTCTTCTCCAAACCATTGTCCCTAAGAATGTTCTTCTCCAAACCATAGTCCCTGAGAAAGTTCTTCTTCAAATCGTTGTCCCTGAGAAAGTTCTTCTCCAAACCATTGTCCCTGAGAAGGTTCTTCTCCAAACCATTGTCCCTGAGAACGTTCTTCTCCAAACCATTGTCCCTGAGAAGGTTCTTCTCCAAACCATAGTCCCTGAGAATGTTCTTCTTCAAATCGTTGTCCCTGAGAACGTTCTTCTCCAAACCATTGTCCCTGAGAAGGTTCTTCTCCAAACCATTGTCCCTGAGAATGTTCTTTAAATCGTTGTCCCTGAGAAAGTTCTTCTCCAAACCATAGTCCCTGAGAAAGTTCTTCTCCAAACCATTGTCCCTGAGAAAGTTCTTCTCCACCACAGGGGCAGCTGTGGTGCAGTTGGTAGAGCGGGTTGTCCACTAATCGTAGGGTTGGAGGTTCAGTTCCCGGGTGACTCCACATGCCGAAGTGTCCTTGGGCAAGACACTGAACCCCAAGTTGCTCCCGATGGCAAGTTAGCGCCTTGCATGGCAGCTCTGATACCACTGGTGTTGTGTGTGTGTGTGTGTGTGTGTGTGTGTGTGAATGGGTGAATGAGACACAGTGTAAAGCGCTTTGGATAAAAGCGCTATATAAGTGCACATTTACCATTTAAACCATAGTCCCTGAGAATGTTCTTCTTCAAACCATTGTACCTGAGAAGGTCCTTCTCCGTTGTACCTGAGAAGGTTCTTCTCCTTCACAAATATGGAAGATGCAGTATGGTAGATGCACTAGTAATAGATACAGTCGATGTAATAAGTGCAGTATATGCAGTAGTAGTAGACACAGCAGATGCAGTAGAAGATGCAGTAGATGCAGTAGATACAGTAGGTACAGTAGATACAGTAGGTACAGTAGATGCAGTAGATGCAGTAGGTGCAGTAGATGCAGTAGATACAGTAGAGGTACAAATCCATGTTTCTCTTTGATTCTCTTCAACTTGCTTTACAGAAATCCGTGTCCATTATGGTGTCATTTAAAGTCTTTAAAAAACCTGCATTTTGAGTTATTGTTAAACAGATTTCTTCGATTTATTGTTGCATCATGTGATCATCATGTTATTAAAATAATAGCCTGTTTATTTTTCTGTCTATTTATTTTTACGTTCACTAAGTTAATCATTTATCATTTATTTCATAATCAAGTGCCGTTTTTTCTGCACTAATGCGCCATAAACGTTGTGTTGTTGTGGTTGTTGTGGCTGTTGTTGTTGTGGCTGTTGTGGCTGTTGTTGTTGTGGTTGTTGTTGTGGTTGTTGTTGTGGTTGTTGTTGTTGTTGTTGCTCAGTGCAATATCACTCAGGATCAGAAAAATATATCCTTGTTCATTTTTAAGACTAAACACTTTACACGTGAAAGAGAAAACTATAAGAAAGAAAGAGACAGAAGGAAGTGCACATTTCAGTTTACTGTCATTTCGAAGGCGTGAACTTTACGGAGTCTCAGCGAACAGCGGACGCTGCAAAAAAACAAAAAACAAACCACAGCACAGGTTTCACTTCCTGTGTTTGTGTTTTATATCACGCTGGTTTTTTTTTTTGCAAAAATACCTGAAAGTGAAAACACCCTGCTTCGGTTGTGATTCGGAGTTGAGCGGGGACCAGGGAACCTGTTAGAACACACACTACAGCAGAACCTCAAGCATGAAGGAACGCAGCGAACGTACCATACACACACAACGTGAACGGAATTTTATCATAAAACCCCCTCGTACTTTACCACTACACCTTAGAGGAATTCAACATCTGTTAGAAATACACGATTACTGAGTTCAGACTCTCGGGCTGGTAGAGGACGTGATGCTGCTGCACCTGGACATTCCACATCAGGTGACACAGAGCCGCCTACAAACATGGCCGCCAAAGGACTACAACTCCCAACCATCGAGAAGTCTGTCACAGTTACCCTCATTCCGATCACACACACCTGTACTCAATCACACACACACACACTGCTTAAAGACCCTGTACCTGTCCATGCCACGCCTTCTGAGTATACACCCCAGTCTAAGTATCATTGTTTGCAGCGGTGGCATCACCAACTCCAAAAGTGTTGGGACGAGATTTGATGCTTTAATGAAATTGGCGTTATGAAGGATATTTAAACTAGATATCGTCTGCGGCAAGAAACACCACGAGGAGAACGTCTAACTGATTAAAAGCTGACTAGGCGACCATTTAAATCCCCGGATTAGTCATATTTATATCGTACGGTTCAGTCTGTGTGTTCCTGAGCTGCTTCAGAGACAGGTGATTGTAAACGGGTTGAAAACCAGTGCTGAAAATCTGCTGCTCTTTAAACTGATGCTGTTTCCTGGGAACTCGGATCTTCGGAAGCTGTTCTGTCGTCGTCTTGGTGTCTGAGAGAAGAGGTACAGACGAGGTACAGACAAGGTACAGAAGAGGTACAGACGAGGTACAGACGAGGTACAGAAGAGGTACAGACGAGGTACAGAAGAGGTACAGACGAGGTACAGACGAGGTACAGACGAGGTACAGAAGAGGTACAGAAGAGGTACAGACGAGGTACAGACGAGGTACAGACGAGGTACAGAAGAGGTACAGAAGAGGTACAGACGAGGTACAGACGAGGTACGGACGAGGTACAGACGGGGTACAGCTGTCATTTGTCGACACAAACATTTGGACTGACTCACAGGGCACAACTCATCTTTTAATGAACGTCAGAGTGCTTCATTTTGTCTTTTACTCCTCCTTTACTACCTCTTACCTGGAGGAGATCCACATCTGCTCCACACAGACTGACCACTAGTGTCCCACAAGTCTCAGTGCTTCTCTCAGTCCTTCACCTCACTGACAAGGTGCTTCTGCCCATTCCTAACTGAAGATTTAGATCTGTATCGGCATGATTTTATACATTCCACTGCTGCCACGTGATTGGCTGATTCAATAATAATAATAATAATAATAATAATAATAATAATAATAATAATAATAATAATAATAATAATAAAGCAGTTCTGTAGGTCGCTGTGGATAAGAGCGTCTTCTAAATGGCGTAAATGTATATGGTGTGAATAGGGTTAGGGTCACCCAGATGTACAGGAGCTCCTTCTGAAGCTCTACATCATGGAGACACAATGCCGAGATGGACGTGTTGTAAATAATTAGATTGTCTGTTCTTGAACCCAGATCATCAAACGGAGAAACGGATCTTTATTTATTTCATTTTAACATCAGTGATTCAGTTCGTGTTGTTTTGGTACTTGAACTGCTTCGTGTTGGTGAACCCGAGCACATGTTCCTGTAGTGTGCAGCGCACGTTTTTACTTGTGCAGGTGTGAAACTGTGTGAGGAACGTACTGAAGGGAAGTTCAGCTCTGAATTCAAAGACGTTTTGATCTGGATGCTGCGGAAGTGCTGCACAGGGTGTGTCTTCCTGTGCTTTGTATCTCATTATCATCACACGATCATCACATCATTTCTGGCTTGTTTTGCAAAAACCTTTCTTTTCTCCTCCTCCTCCTCCTCCTCCTCCTCCTCCTCAGTGTTTAGTGTATAGTTTATAGTGAACTGAGGAACACTGAACTCCAGATGAGCAGAAGCGCTGTTGTGTGGCAGTTAAATAATTTTCTATTTTTGATTGAATCCAATAAATGTACAAATCTGTAACAGCATAGTGATGTCACCGCTGTTTATTTCCATTCCGTCAACGGTATGAACCCTACAACCGGCACCACACGCAGTCCAACACAGAACATCAGACACGAAGAACGCAGTTTGTGCTTTAATCTTCAGAAATGTCGGTATTTCACCTGATCACACATCAAATACACCTGGTGTTTCGAAAAATAGGTGAATGTAGACTGTGCGGTTTTATGATCTCTCTCTCTCTCTCTCTCCCTCCCTGCAGAGCTGGAGGAAAACCTTCTCCGTCATCCAGCACTTCACTGCACTTCACAGGCAAACTGTGGTTTTGTTGTTTGAGTTTTGGTGGACACGCTACAGCATCTGGACAGACTGACGTGCACAAGGAGAACCCAAAAATGAATTCAAGCGGAATTAAAAATGAGTGTTTCATGCTATACAACAGTCCTTAAAGATCTACAACAGAGCTTCAAGAATGGATTCCGTGAGCTGAAAAGCCTAAAATTGCACAGATCTCGTTCCTCTCTGCTGCTTCTGATGGATGAAGATCAGTCTGAAGTGGAGATGGTTGAACTTTCTGTAGTTTTGGAAAACTCTCCAAGCCGTGGTCCAAGCCGTGGTCCAAGCCGTGGTCCAAGCCGTGGTCCAAGCCGTGGTCCAAGCCGTGGTCCAAGCCGTGGTCCAAGCCGTGGTCCAAGCCGTGGTCCAAGCCGTGGTCAAGCCGTGGTCAAGCCGTGGTCCAAGCCGTGGTCCAAGTTGTTATCACCCTGTAATCAAATAAATCTCTAAGTGAAAATATTGCTTCATGTACCCACAACTGAACACAACGTAGACGTCCATCATCTACGTGTCCGGTAAGAAACATGGCCTGCAAACCCTCTATAAAACGTGTCGCTGTTATGAGTGACTAAAAGTTGTTGGATTGGTCTAAAAGCATGCGTTATGGATCATAAATACGATTTCCTGTAAATACACTTTTCATCAGAAGTAATGACGTCTCCTCCCCAGTGAACATTTCATTCTGACATGTTGGAGTGTGTAGTAGGGGAGGAGTGATGAACACACTGCAGTGTATATGAGAGAGCAGTGATCAAACACCTCTCACAATCGTTACAGGACTGAGCTGAAGGATCATCTCTGATTTGCCGTCATGGCCAGACACAATGTTCTCAGTAATTTTCTAAAGAAGCCATCTGGGAAAACCGTGATCATCAGCCTAATGCTTTACTTTTTCGAGGACAACATGGACAGTGAGTTTGTTTGTCCTTGCAAAGAAGTCCAGAATAT
>CM022775.1:20579443-20584443 GCA_012411365.1 Ameiurus melas
TTATATTTACATACATTTATATCCACATACATTATATTCTTTACATTCTTCTGAGAATTTTCCTTAAATCTTGTTTATAGACACTGTCCCATGAACCGTGATGTCATCAATCACTAACCTCCTCCTTCACACAGCCGAAAGTCAAGGATAAGTGTGTGTGTGTGTGTGTGTGTGTGTGTGTGTGTGTGTGTGTGTGTGTGTTAATAGTCAGTTAATAGATGTTTTGCTAGTGATTTAAGTTGATCTGGTTGTCACTCTGGACCAGAATGAGACGATTAAGTAGCCCTTATTACCAAAGCTATTACCTGAAACTCTGACCTACATCTGCACACACAACACACACACACACACACACACACACACACACACACACACACACACACACACACACACACACACACACACTCACACACACACACACGGTAATTGCTCCAGTACGGGTTCTCTCTCAGCAGTGCCTCTAACTAAACATTTCCTTTAAAGAGTGCAGAGCCGACTTTAAAATAGCAACTTTCAAACAACTTAATTGGGTCTTTTTCCTGCAACCTGTCATCAATCAGCACACACACACACACACACACACACACACACACACACACACACACACACACACACACACACACACACACACACACACACACACACACACACACACACACACACACACACACACACACACACACACACACACACACCACACACACACACACACACACACACACACACACACACACACACACACACACACACACACACACACACACACACACACACACACACACTCACACACACACACACACACACCACACACACACACACACACACACACACACACACACACCACACACACACACACACACACACACACACACACACACACACACACACACCTCACACACACACACACACACACACACACAACACACACACACACACACACACACACACACCACACACACACACACACACACACACACACACCACACACGCACACACACACACACACACACACACACACTCACACACCACACACACACACACACACATTCATGCACATTCATTCGGTTCCATTTCCATCTAAATGCTAAGAAAGCATTAAGGGGAAAATTTATCAAAGTGAAGCGAGTTCCAGTGTTACTGGAGTCCCCTCAGTTACTGTTCTCAGGAGGAGCAGTGTACTGACATCACCACCAACACTGTAGTGTACTGACATCACCACCAACACTGTAGTGTACTGACATCACCACCAAGACTGTAGTGTACTGACATCACCACCAAGACTGTAGTGTACTGACATCACCACCAACACTGTAGTGTACTGACATCACCACCAAGACTGTAGTGTACTGACATCACCACCAAGACTGTAGTGTACTGACATCACCACCAAGACTGTAGTGTACTGACATCACCACCAAGACTGTAGTGTACTGACATCACCACCAACACTGTAGTGTACTGACATCACCACCAACACTGTAGTGTACTGACATCACCACCAACACTGTAGTGTACTGACATCACCACCAAGACTGTAGTGTACTGACATCATCACCAAGACTGTAGTGTACTGACATCACCACCAAGACTGTAGTGTACTGACATCATCACCAACACTGTAGTGTACTGACATCACCACCAACACTGTAGTGTACTGACATCATCACCAAGACTGTAGTGTACTGACATCATCAACAAACTGTAGTGTACTGACATACCACCAAGACTGTAGTGTACTGACATCACCACCAACACTGTAGTGTACCGACATCACCACCAACACTGTAGTGTACTGACATCATCACCAAGACTGTAGTGTACTGACATCACCACCAACACTGTAGTGTACTGACATCATCACCAAGACTGTAGTGTACTGACATCACCACCAACACTGTAGTGTACTGACATCACCACCAACACTGTAGTGTACTGACATCACCACCAAGACTGTAGTGTACTGACCATCACCAAGACTGTAGGTACTGACATCACCACCAACACTGTAGTGTACTGACATCACCACCAAGACTGTAGTGTACTGACATCATCAGCAAGACTGTAGTGTACTGACATACCACCAAGACTGTAGTGTACTGACATCATCACCAAGACTGTAGTGTACTGACATCACCACAACACTGTAGTGTACTGACATCATCACCAGACTGTAGTGTACGACATCACCACCAACACTGTAGTGTACTGACATCACCACCAAGACTGTAGTGTACTGACATCACCACCAAGACTGTAGTGTACTGACATCATCACCAAGACTGTAGTGTACTGACATCATCACCAAGACTGTAGTGTACTGACATCACCACCAAGACTGTAGTGTACTGACATCATCACCAAGACTGTAGTGTACTGACATCACCACCAAGACTGTAGTGTACTGACATCATCACCAAGACTGTAGTGTACTGACATCACCACCAAGACTGTAGTGTACTGACATCATCACCAACACTGTAGTGTACTACATCACCACCAACACTGTAGTGTACGACATCACCACCAAGACTGTAGTGTACTGCATCATCACCAAGACTGTAGTGTACGACATCACCACCAAGACTGTAGTGTACGACATCATCACCAAGACTGTAGTGTACTGACATCACCACCAAGACTGTAGTGTACTGACATCATCACCAACACGTAGTGTACTGACATCACCACCAAGACTGTAGTGTACTGACATCATACAAGACTGTAGTGTACTGACATCACCACCAACACTGTAGTGTACTGAATCATCACCAAGACTGTATGTACTGACATACACCAACACTGTAGTGTACTGACATCATCACCAAGACTGTAGTGTACTGACATCACCACCAATGCACATCACCACCAAGACTGTAGTGTACTGAACATCACCACACTGTAGTGTACTGACATACACCAACACTGTAGTGTACTGACACATCACCAAACTGTAGGTACTGACATCATCACCAACACTGTAGTGTACTGACATCACCACCAACACTGTAGTGTACTGACATCATCACCAACACTGTAGTGTACTGACATCACCACCAACACTGTAGTGTACTGACATCACCACCAACACTGTAGTTAACACATCACCAACACTGTAGTGTACTGACATCACCACAACACTGTAGTGTACTGACATCACCACCAAACTGTAGTGTATACATCACCACAAACTGTACATCACCACCAACACTGTAGTGTACTGACATCACCACCAAACTGTAGTGTACTGACATCACCACCAACACTGTAGTGTATGACATCATCACCAACACTGTAGTGTACTGACATCACACCAACACTGTAGACTGACATCACCACCAAGACTGTAGTGTACGACATACCACCAACACTGTAGTGTACTGACATCACCACCAACACTGTAGTGTACTGACATCACCACCAAGACTGTAGTGTACTGACATACCACCAACACTGTAGTGTACTGACATCACCACCAAGACTGTAGTGTACTGACATCACCACCAACACTGTAGTGTACTGACATCACCACCAACACTGTAGTGTACTGACATCACCAACACTGTAGTGTACTGACATCACCACCAAGACTGTAGTGTACTGACATCATCACCAACACTGTAGTGTACTGACATCACACAAGACTGTAGTGTACTGACATCACCACCAACACTGTAGTGTACTGACATCACCACCAACACTGTAGTGTACGACATCATCACCAAGACTGTAGTGTACTGACATCACCACCAAGACTGTAGTGTACTGACATCATCACCAAGACTGTAGTGTACTGACATCACCACCAACACTGTAGTGTACTGACATCACCACCAACACTGTAGTGTACTGACATCACCACCAACACTGTAGTGTACGACATCACCACCAACACTGTAGTGTACTGACATCATCACCAAGACTGTAGTGTACTGACATCATCACCAACACTGTAGTGTACTGACATACACCAAACTGTAGTGTACTGCACATCACCAACACTGTAGTGTACTGACATCACCACCAAACGTAGTATTGACATCACCACCAACACTGTAGTGTACTGACATCACCACCAACACTGTAGTGTACTGACATCATCACCAAGACTGTAGTGTACTGACATCACCACCAACACTGTAGTGTACTGACATCATCACCAAGACTGTAGTGTATGACATCACCACCAACACTATATACTGACATCATCACCAAGACTGTAGTGTACTGACATCACCACCAACACTGTAGTGTACTGACATCACCACCAAGACTGTAGTGTACTGACATCATCAACGACACTGTAGTGTACTGACATCACCACCAACACTGTAGTGTACTGACATCATCACCAAGACTGTAGTGTACTGACATCATCACCAACACTGTAGTGTACTGACATCACCACCAACACTGTAGTGTACTGACATCATCACCAACACTGTAGTGTACTGACATCACCAACACTGTAGTGTACTGACATCACCACCAACACTGTAGTGTACTGACATCATCACCAACACTGTAGTGTACTGACATCACCACCAACACTGTAGTGTACTGACATCACCACCAAGACTGTAGTGTACTGACATCACCACCAACACTGTAGTGTACTGACATCACCACCAACACTGTAGTGTACTGACATCACCACCAAGACTGTAGTGTACTGACATCACCACCAACACTGTAGTGTACTGACATCACCACCAACACTGTAGTGTACTGACATCACCACCAACACTGTAGTGTACTGACATCACCACCAAGACTGTAGTGTACTGACATCACCACCAACACTGTAGTGTACTGACATCACCACCAACACTGTAGTGTACTGACATCACCACCAAGACTGTAGTGTACTGACATCACCACCAACACTGTAGTGTACTGACATCACCACCAAGACTGTAGTGTACTGACATCACCACCAACACTGTAGTGTACTGACATCACCACCAACACTGTAGTGTACTGACATCATCACCAACACTGTA
>CM022775.1:20614443-20634443 GCA_012411365.1 Ameiurus melas
GCTCCGGACAGATGAGATGAAGATGTACTTGTAGCAGAATGATGAGAAGAGAAGAGGATGGAGAAAGGAAGGAACTGCTGATGATCTGAAGCGTACCACCTGATCTCATGGTGTGTGTGTGTGTGTGTGTGTGTGTGTGTGTGTGTGTGTGTGTGTGTGTGTGTGTGTACGGCTGCAGGTGGAACTGGTTCTCTGATGAATGTACTGATGATGTGAGTGCAGATAAAAGCAGCATTGTGAAGTGTTCAGGGCGATACTATCTGCTCACCTTCAGATACGTGCTTCAGAACTCACTGGGCGGAGCTTCACAATGCAGATGGACAGCGAGCTAAAGTTTACTTCAAAAGCAACCCAAGACATTTGAAGGCAGAGAAATGAGATGTTCTGTAAAAGGAACCCAGAGTCTGGTGACGGGGATGAGTTCAGTGACTGCAAAATCACTTTAATTAATCATTTAATTAATGATTCTGATAATTAAAGCTCAAAGTCTGCACTCTTTGACCTCAACCCCACTGAAAACCTTTGGGATGAACTGGAACTGGAGTCTCCTTACCCAACATCAGCACCTGAACTCAACCTCAATAATGCTCTTGTAGATGAAAGAACACAAACCCCCATGGCCACGCCCCAAAAATCTAGTGGAAAGCCTTCCCTGAAGAGTGGAGCGCATTATAACAGCAGGGGGAACGAGTCCATATTGATGGGTTCAGAATGAGATGTTCAACACGCACATGTGGGTGTGAAGGTCAGGTGTCCACACTCTTTTGGAAATATAGTGTATTTAATTCCTAACACACACTAAATACTGACTCTGTGTGAAGATGTTATTGTATAATATTTCGTCCAATAAGAACACATTGTTTTAACTCATACAGGTAACAAATAATGAAAACTTTTCCATGCACGTTTAACGAGAAAAAACATTTCCTCTGTGCTGTGTGTGTGGTTCAGAACTCACCTGAGATATGGTGATACACCTCTCTGTTTTCTCCTGGCTCTCAAACACCGACGTTTCATTTCCAGTCGGCTTGCACCACTTTAAAGCACCAGTTTCGGTGTACTCGCCACCCCAACGTGAACACGCACAGGACACGTAACCGCCATCGACAAAGAAGAGAAACAGCCAGATGAAGGCTACGAGAGCAGAGTAGAGAAATCTATCACATGTGGATTTCCCTTTCATTACTTTATCGTCCGGCTTTGGGTCCACGAAAAACAGAGTGAAAACAAAACTAAAAATGGAAGGGCCTGCGGCATAACAAGCACAAATCCATTCATTATAACCGGGTTGGCAAGGACAGATAAAATCATTATCCATAATTTTCTCCAAAACAACCAGAACAATACTGGAGATCCCCAAATTTCCAACACGGCCCCTCAGAAATTCAGTGACACGTTTCTCAACAGCCATGGTGACAGGACAGTGATGCAGTGAATGGGTGTAAATAAGACGTCCTTGTTCTTGTCCCTCCAGTGAATTTCTGGGACTGCTTTAATACCTGCTCTTTTATCTGATCCTGCTGTGTGTCAGTCATCACTCTTCCCCTAATATGCAAATAAAATAATTAGAATGAAACCAATAGTAAAGGTCATAAAACCGAAAGCACTAGTGAGATAAACATTTAAACAAAAACACATCACATCTCATTTATTACAGCAGGCAGCGTGCGTTATTAACAAAGTATTTTTTAAAAATGCACATTTTCTAAGTTCACTTTCGAATTTGATAGAATACTGCTAATCCAGATCACTGACTGGTTTCACACGGTCATGTTCAGACCTGGATCTGAATTATTCATCCTGTTCCTTTAGGGATACACAGACACACTGCATCATGAAACTTCACACAGTGCTTTATTGTTACTGCGAGTACTTCACAATATCAGTACATGAAATAATGCTGCCTTAAATATGAACTAATGATGAGTAAAGTCATGTAATAATCAAGAACTAATGAAGAGCTAATCTTAACTACATGAGTCTTGTGAATTCATGGTGAATAACGACCACCTTAAGTATATTATAGTATATAGTAGTAAGTATATTTATGTATATTTTAGTATATAGTAGTAAGTATATTTAAGTATATTTTAGTATATTTATTATATTTTAGTATATAGTAGTAAGTATATTTAAGTATATTTTAGTATATAGTAGTAAGTATATTTAAGTATATTTTAGTATATAGTAGTAAGTATATTTAAGTATATTTTAGTATATTTATGTATATTTTAGTATATAGTAGTAAGAATATTTATGTATATTTTAGTATATAGTAGTAAGAATATTTATGTATATTTTAGTATATAGTAGTAAGAATATTTAAGTATATTTTAGTATATTTATGTATATTTTAGTATATAGTAGTAAGAATATTTAAGTATATTTTAGTATATAGTAGTAAGTATATTTAAGTATATTTTAGTATATAGTAGTAAGTATATTTAAGTATATTTTAGTATATAGTAGTAAGAATATTTATGTATATTTTAGTATATAGTAGTAAGAATATTTAAGTATATTTTAGTATATAGTAGTAAGTATATTTAAGTATATTTTAGTATATAGTAGTAAGAATATTTATGTATATTTTAGTATATTTATGTATATTTTAGTATATAGTAGTAAGAATATTTAAGTATATTTTAGTATATAGTAGTAAGAATATTTAAGTATATTTTAGTATATAGTAGGAAGTATATTTAACATATAGTTGTAAGTAGATTTATGTATATTGGTGAGAACATTGACACAATAACATCTCATCTGTGTTGTGGATGAACAACGCTGTTGTTGGGTTTGTGAACACGGTCAGATCAGTAAATCAGCTCATTGAAAGCAGCCTTCACATTAAGGAGAGCTACATTCGGTTGACGCCACTTTATTCCTCCTATTTTAAAGCATTTTGATGTTAAGTTCTTGGAGGAATGTAACTTCTGCAAGAGCTTCAAATGATTTTGGGAGAAACGGAGGAAATATACAGATTAGAGTTTAAAACAAAGTCTGATGTAGATTTCTACTCCAGTTTATACAAAACTGAAAACTGAAATCCCAGCTGTACGTGGATGAGGTGATCAGACTTCTGACTTTTTTATTGAGCCTCGGTGTCAGTTAGAAAGGCGTCTCACGCCCATAATTTGGTGAGGTGTCTGCAAACAAAGACTCAAACAGGATAAACTGGTTTTAAATATAGTTTATTTATGGAATGTGGATGCTATCAGGAAATTCCAGACTTACTCTAAAACTACATCCTGGAAGATAATCCTCGATGCAGCAGATGAGGATTTATTCAACATATTCTTTCACAACATGTAGGTACATAAGTGTGTACTGGACATCAGTGCACCGTGATGTTGTTCTAACAATCAATATTCAGTTTTGACCAGAAGCCCTGGGTCAGTAGTGATGGCTGCACCAAGCTGAATGCATTGCTAGTTACAACTCTGAGCCTGAGAGAAGGTCAGATATGTCCTCCAGGAAACCATCAGAATAGCTGAAAGAGTTTACAGGGACAAGGTGGAACCCTTCTACTGTGGGTCAGACCTCACATGTGTGTGAAGTGGCCTGCAATCAATAACAAACTACAACAGGAGGAAAAACAATGACATGGGAGAATCCACCTCACTAGCAGTTTAGCTCAACATGCACTATGCATCGCTCCTTAGTCCTTCAAGGTGATAAATCCACACAAGACAGCAGAACCTGAAGACATCCATAGCCAGCTCCTCAGAACATGCACCATCCAGACTGACATCTTCAGTCTATACCCAAGTCTGTCATCCATCCCGGTATAAGGCAGTTCCCTTTCAAAGGGAACTTCGACGTCATTTAGCAGTATGGGAACGCCTTGCGCGTGACCGGTATCTGAAGCTTGTGTAAAATCATGCCTCTACTTATAGGCCTGCCATGATCAGGTGACGTGGCAATTAAGCACGTCGCATGATATATATATGGCACCTGTGAACCACGCCGCCAGCCTTATTATCTTCAGCGAGACTGCATGTCTGTTGTTTGTGTGACAAAAACGCTTCATTTCTACTGGCATATTTTCTCAAAATCTCTTAACTTTTCTATCCCTTTTAAAGAAAAGGAGAGGTAAGCAATGAGTGAGAAAGGAGTTAAAGACGTGTAACGTGCTCCCGTTTCATCACGGGAAAAAGTGCACACTACTCTTGGTGAAGTGTTTGTGGTGTAGTATGCCGATGGCAACTCCGGAGGCTGCGCATGGTAACGCTAACAATGAGCAGCTCAACTCGCGCTCTTCTCAAAAAAAAAAAAAGCAAGCCGAGTGAGTCGAGTCTCAAAGCCTCGGCGATCTGGTCCGGCCGCTGCCGCGCAGCGCCAACCGTCTCAGGTTCGGGATTTTTTAAATCCGGAGAGACGGAGCCGGAGCTCTCGCTATTTCTCTCTCTGTCTTCCGGGTTCAGCTCTCCGCTGGATTTTCGGGTTCGTCGCGAACTCCTCCTCCCGCTATGGAAAGCCAAAGGGGGGGTTAAAACGCCCCCTCTCAGACTCCGAGGAGTTAGAAGAGGATGTGTTGTAAAACTGAGAGCAGCGTATACAGAGCTGCTTGAAGTGATTACCCAGTGAAAGTAAATCCAGAAACTCCCTGTCTTCCAGAAGTTATGACAAAATCTCACTTCTGAGAAAACCATGCTTAAGCCATAGTCATAACTCCACGATGTTGGATTATTTGGCCATTGTGGAAATGAATGGCATGGCTACTAGCTATACCGAGGTGGAGTAGGCGCTTGCTAGCTACCTCTCTCCACCGATGGCAGGTAATTACAGGGCCTGGCTTGCATCCAAGATGGGCAAGCCTATGCAGTAGTAGTCTTGCTTGTGGGTCACTGCAGACAATGACAGTGTTGCCTACCAAGCAGACCTGCTGAGTGAGCTCAACTTATGGCAAAAAAGTTGTCTCAAGCTCATCCGGGTGTCCACGAGTGGAGCCTGGGCCAGCACTAGTATGGGGAAACCCAGAAGGCGCGGTATGGCAGCCCGCCAACCCCCCGAGACAGCCAGGGGAACCGGGCGGCCACGGTCGCCGGTCGCTGTTGGGCCTGATCTGAGGATGGTCACAAAGGCCAAGCAGGCAAAAGACAGCGGTCCTGAGGGGCTGTGGAGGGATGTATCCGGGGACATGAGGTTGTCAGCAAGCTGTCACAGGGCAACGGAAATCTGATGCTTCTCTCCAATAGAATGTGGAATAGCTAACGTCACTAGAAGACCATCGGGCAGTGTGCAAGCTACGGCCAAATGGGTCTCCGTGGGTTCTGTCTACCATAGAAAGGGTTACCGGGTCCAGTTATAGCTCGACCCCCCCGTTCACAGGTGTGCTCACACAGAAGTCAGCACAGACCAGAGTCCGACGTTAGCGCGGGAAGGTAAGCTCCCTTTTGGACAAGGACAGGATCTCCCTGTTCCCTCAGGGAGAGGGGTTTACAGCTTATTTCCTGTTCCGCGAAAAGTGAGAATATGCAGCCAATTTTAGATCTGCATCATCTGAACCGTACTCTTCGGATATACAGGTTCAGAGGCTGATGTTCAAACGTATCGTGCCACAGATCCAGTTTGAGAACTGGTTTGTGGCGATAGGTCTAAAGGTGCATGTTTCCGCGCAGGATTATTGCTAGCTTTATCCCTCCCGCGCCGCGCAAAGTGCATGGATGTCACTCTGGCTCCATTGGGACTCCAGGGCATCTGTGTACCAAGCTACCTGGACGACTGGTTAATTCTAGCACGATCCAGGGAGCTGGCGGTTCAACATTGAGATGTTGTTCTCGCCCACGTGAAGAACTGGGGGCTCAGGTTGAATCTCAGAAAAGTTGGTTTTCTCCAGTGCAGTGGACAACTTTTCTAGGGGTTATAGGATTCTATCAATGATGAGGGCCGTTCTATCCCCAACAGGCGTAGTGTCAATCCTATCAACACTGAGCTAGATAAAGCTGTATCTTGGGAGCCTAGGGTGGAATCCACACATGTGGCTGAGGTCACATCTGTATGCTGCCCCCATCACTGCTCCCACTAGCTCTAGCGAGAGTTCGCCAAGATAGCCTGCTAATAGCGCCTTTTTGGCAGCCCAAACATGGTTCTGAGAGATAATATCTCTGCGAGATGGCACTCCTTGGGAGATTCCCGTCCACAGGGATTCACTGTGGACCCAAGTAACTGCGCAATAGCTACAGTCCCGGGCTCCTACAATAACATTTCTCAGTGGGGTGAGCTCTTCCTACAATCAGGGTTATGTGGCCGCCATTTCGGCCAGCCACGCCCAGTTGAGGGAGCCTCTGTGGGGCAACGTCCTCTAACTCCGAGGTTCATGCGTTGTCTCAGATGGCTGAGGCCCATCTGCAGACCCGCGCGACACCTTCCCGGGACTCTATGGCCCTGGAAGGTCTGTCGGCTGCCCCATTCGGGCTCCTAGAGCGGATCTACTGTCTCAGGCCCGAGGGGCTGATTTATCACCTCGGCCAGAACCTGGCAACTGTGGGTCTGGTCCCTGAGGGGCACCAGCTCATAGATTGGGGTCTCACAACTGAGATTGTTGAAACCATGTTAAAAGCTAGAGCACCATCCACAAGGAAAGCGTATGCACTCAAGTGTCAGCTTTTTGTCTTGTGGCATGAGGGACGTCACCTAGACCCAGTGAACTGCGCAATTGCTACAGTCCTGGAGTTCTTACAGAACGTTTCTCAACGGGCTAGGCTCCGTCTTCTATCAGGGTACTTGGCCGCCCGTTTGCCAGCCATGACCCTGTTGATGGAGCCTCTGTGGGCGCAACATCCTCTACCTTTGAGGTTCATGCGTGTCGTCAGACGGCTGCGGCCCATCTGCAGGCACGCATACCTTCCTGGGACCTTCTATGGTCCTGGAAGGTCTGTCGGCTGCCCCATTCGAGACCCTGGAGGTGGAATCCCATTCAGAAGGAAATCAAATGCACTCAGGTGTCAGCTTTTGTCTTGTGGCATGAGGGACGTCACCTAGACCCAGTGAACTGCGCAATTGCTACAGTCCTGGAGTTCTTACAGAACGTTTCTCAGCGGGCTGGGCTCCTTCTACAATCAGGGTTATGTGGCCGCCATTTCGGCCAGCCATGCCCCTGTTGATGGAGCCTCCGTGGGGCAACATCTTCTAACTTTAAGGTTCATACGTGGTGTCAGACGGCTGCGGCCCATCTGCAAGCCGCACGACACCTTCCTGGGACCTCCTGTGGTCCTGGAAGGTCTGACAGGTGCCCCATTTGAGTCCTTAGGGACCTACCGCCTCAAAGCCGCAGGGTTGATTTATCATCCTTGGCAAGAACTAAGGAAGCTGTGGGTCTGGCCCCTGAGGGCGCCAGCTAATAGATTCTGGTCACACGACTGAGGTGGTAGTGACCATGTTTCTACAATAACATTTCTCAGCGGGGTGGGCTCCTTCTACAATCAGGGTTATGTGGCCCTTTCGGCCAGCCACGCCCTGTTGTGGGGAGCCTATGTGGGCAGCATCCTCTAACTCGCACGGTTCATGCGTGGTGTCAGATGGCTGAGGCCTATCTGCAGGCTGTGCATACCTTCCTGGGACATTCTGTGGTCCTGGAAGGTCTGTCAACTGTCCCTTCGGGGCCCCTAGAGTGGATCCCATCTACAAGGAAATTGTATGCGCTCAAGTGGCACCTTTTTGTCTGGTGGTGTGAGGAACGTCAGCTATACCCAGTGAACTGCGCAATCGCTACAGTCCTGGAGTTCTGACAAGAACGTTTCTCAGCAGGTTGGCTCCTTCTACTATCGGGGTTACGTGGCCGCCGTTTCGGCCAGCCCTGCCCCTGTCGATGGAGCCTCTGTGGGGCAACATCCGCTAACTTCGAGGTTCATGTGTGGTGTCAGACGGCTGAGGCCCATCTGCAGGCCATGCATACCTTCCTGGGACCTTGCTGTGGTCTTGGACGGTCTGTCAGGGACCCCGTTTGAGCCCTTAGAGTCAGCCTCTGAAAAGCTTCTGACTCTAAAGGTAGCTCTTTTACAGGCCCTGACATCTCTCAAGCGAGTGGGAGGTCTACAAGCTCTCCCTGTTGCCCCTCCTGCCTTGACTTTACCCCTAGATAAGCCAAGTCCTTCCTGTATCCTAGGCCAGATTATATTCCTAAAGTGCCTACATTGGCTGCCCACCCTGTGGTGTTGCAGGCTTTCTCCCCTCCTCTGTCCTCTGACCAGAACAAGAGAGGATGCACCTGCTGTGTCCAGTAAGCGCTCTCTGTACTTATGTCCACCGCTCCGGCCAGTGGCGTAAGTCAGAGCAGCTACTAGTCTGCTTTGGCGGCGACAGGAAAAGTGATGCTGTGTCAAAGCAGTGCATCTCTACTGGGATTGTCGAAGGCTTTGTCCAAAGGGGTTCCTTGCAGGATGTGTGTGTGGGGTGGTCTATGCCTCACACGGTCATTCTGTTATGACAGCCTGGATATTCATCCCTCCCCAGGTTCGAGTGTCCTGCACTGACCCTTGGGTTTGGGTATTTTTGAACAGGCCGTACCCTCGGTATGACGGAGTGGGTATTCCCGTTCCCATACTGCTAAATGCAACGTCGAAGTTCCCTTTGAAAGGGAACGTTGGGGTTACGCATGTAACCCTGTTCCCTGAAGGGCAGGACGTTGCATACGCGCTGTCATACCAGGGCTGGCCTGTGAATTGCGTCTTCGCTTCAGATAATAGAGGCTGGCGGCGTGGTTCACAGGTGCCATATATATATCATGCGACGCGCTTAATTGCCACGTCACCTGATCATGGCAGGCCTATAAGTAGAGGCATCGTCTCATTCCCTTCTCAGGGAACAGGGTTACATGCGTAACCCCGACGTTTTTTACTGCCAAGAAAAGACAAGTAACAGTGAGGAGCAGTTCAGAAACTACATCCTACCTTTCAGGTCACATAAAATTGAACAACATTGTATGATGTTATTGTTCATGTGCTGTTTTAAGGACACAGCACCGTGGCTCACTGGAGCACACATCTGAATTATACCAACTAGTTACTCTGGAAAACTGAAAAAAATGATCCCTTAAAAGTCGACACACACTGACCACAAGTGAACCGCTCCACAGTTCGTATTCTTTTGGCGTGAATCCAACCACAAGTGCTATATTCATATAAGTCTAAACAAACCATGCCAAGGGAGAAAACGCAGATCATTGTAGCTTTTTTTTTTACCCAAAATGTTTATATTTGTTTTTCACATGAATATTGTTGGTTGGTATTTCACATTAAAGGTGGAAAAAGATCTGACATGATGATCTTAGTTTAATTATTTACATCACAAAACGTTTGTGGAGAATTTTATATCCAGTGTAGACAGATGTGTGTGTCTCAATTTGTGGGAATTAAATCTGAAACTTAAATCTGAAATCTTTGCTTTCAGGCTGGGAAGGATGTCCTCATTAAAACAGGGGGATTCGTGTGATGGGGCGTAAAACACACACAGGTACACCACACACAGATAAACCGTACACAGGTACACCACACACAGGTACACCACGCACAGGTACACCGCACACAGGTACACAGGTACACCACACACATGTACACCTCACATAGGTACACCGCACACAGGTACACCACACAGGTACACCACACACAGGTACACCTCATATAGGTACACAGGTACACCACACACAGTTACACAACAAAGAGATACACCACACACAGGTACACAAATACACAGATAAAGCACACACAGGTACACCTCACACAGGTACACAGGTACACTTCACACAGGTACACAGGTACACCACACACAGGTACACTGCACACAGGTACACCACACACAGGTACACAGGTACACCACACACAGGTACACAGGTACACCACACACAGATACACAGGTACACCACACACAGGTACACCACACACAGATACACCACACACAGATACACAGGTACACCACACACAGGTACACAGGTACACTACACACAGGTACACCACACAAAGATACAAAGGTACACCGCACACAGGTACACTGCACACAGATAAACCACACACAGGTACACAGGTACAACGCACACAGGTACACAGGTACACAGGTACACCACACACAGGTACACCTCACATAGGTACAAAGGTACACAACACACAGTTACACAACACACAGATACACCGCACACAGGTACACAAATACACAGATAAACCACACACAGGTACACTTCACACAGGTACACAGGTACACTTCACACAGGTACACCGCACACAGGTACACCGCACACAGGTACACAGGTACACCACACACAGATACACAGGTACACTGCATACAGGTACACAGGTACACCACACACAGGTACAATGCACACAGGTACACCACAAACAGATACACAAGTACACCACACACAGGTACACAGGTACACCACACACAGGTACACTGCACACAGGTACACAACACACAGATACACAGGTACACCACACACAGGTACACTGCACACAGGTACACCACACACAGATACACCACACACAGGTACACAGGTACACCACACACAGGTACACAGGTACACCACACAAAGATACAAAGGTACACCGCACACAGGTACACTGCACACAGATATACCACACACAGGTACACAGGTACAACGCACACAGGTACACAGGTACACAGGTACACCACCCACAGGTACACCTCACATAGGTACAAAGGTACACAACACACAGTTACACAACACACAGATACACCGCACACAGGTACACAAATACACAGATAAACCACACACAGGTACACCTCACACAGGTACACAGGTACACTTCACACAGGTACACCGCACACAGGTACACCGCACACAGGTACACAGGTACACCACACACAGATACACAGGTACACTGCATACAGGTACACAGGTACACCACACACAGGTACAATGCACTCAGGTACACCACACACAGATACACAAGTACACCACACACAGGTACACAGGTACACCACACACAGGTACACTGCACACAGGTACACCACACACAGATACACAGATACAACACACACAGGTACACTGCACACAGGTACACCACACACAGATACACCACACACAGGTACACCACACACAGATAAACAGGTACACCGCACACAGATACACAGGTAACACTGCACCAGGTACACTGCACACAGGTACACAGGTACACCGCACACAGGTATACCACACACAGGTACACCATACACAGGTACACTGCACACAGATACACAGGTACACCGCACACAGGTACACTGCACACAGGTACACCATACACATGTACACTGCACACAGGTACACCACACACAGGTACACCGCACACAGATACACAGGTACACACACACAGATACACAGGTACACCATACACAGGTACACCACACACAGGTACACAGGTACACCACACACAGCTACACCATACACAGGTGCACCACACATAGGTACACAGATACACCACACACAGGTATAAGAATACACCACACAAAGGTACACCACACACAGGTACACATATACACCACACAAAGGTACACCACACACAAGTACACAGGTACACCACACACAGGTACACCACACACAGGTACACAGGTACACCACACAAAGGTACACCACACACAAGCACACAGGTACACCACAAACAGGTACACAGGTACACCACACAAAGGTACACCACACACAAGTACACAGGTACACCACACACAGGTACACCACACACAGATACACCACACACAGATACACAGGTACACCACACACAGGTACACAGGTACACCACACACAAGTACACCACACAAAGATACAAAGGTACACTGCACACAGGTACACTGCACACAGATAAACCACACACAGGTACACAGGTACAATGCACACAGGTACACAGGTACATCACACAATGGTACACCACACAAAGATACAAAGGTACACCGCACACAGATAAACCACACACAAGTACACTGGTACAACGCACACAGGTACACAGGTACACAGGTACACCACACACAGGTACACCTCACATAGGTACAAAGGTACACAACACACAGTTACACAACACACAGATACACCGCACACAGGTACACCTCACATAGGTACAAAGGTACACAACACACAGTTACACAACACACAGATACACCGCTGGTACACAAATACAAAAAAAAAACACACACAAGATAACCTCACACAAGTACACAGGTACACTGCACACAGGTACACCGCACACAGGTACACCGCACACAGGTACACAGGTACACCACAGACAGATACACAGGTACACTGCATACAGGTACACAGGTACACCACACACAGGTACAATGCACTCAGGTACACCACACACAGATACACAAGTACACCACACACAGGTACACAGGTACACCACACACAGATACACAGATACACCACACACAGGTACACTGCACACAGGTACACCACACACAGATACACAGGTACACCACACACAGGTACACTGCACACAGGGACACCACACACAGATACACCACACACAGATACACCACACACAGGTACAACACACACAGATAAACAGGTACACCAGCACAGATACACAGGTACACTGCACCAGGTACACTGCACACAGGTACACAGGTACACCGCACACAGGTACACTGCACACAGGTACACTGCACACAGGTGCACAGGTACACCACACCAGGTACACTGCACACAGGTACACACACCAGGTACACTGCACACAGGTACACCGCACAGGTACACTGCACACAGGTACACCGCACACAGATACACTGCACACTGGTACACCACACACAGGTACACTGCACACAGGTACACCGCACACAGATACACTGCACACAGGTACACCACACACAGGTACACTGCACACAGGTACACCACACACAAGTTCACCGCACACAGATACACAGATACACCACACACAGATACACTGCACAAAGGTACACCACACACAGGTACACCACACACAGATACACAGGGACACCACACACAGATACACCACACACAGATACACCACACACAGGTACAACACACACAGATAAACAGGTACACCGCACACAGATACACAGGTACACTGCACCAGGTACACTGCACACAGGTACACAGGTACACCGCACACAGGTACACTGCACACAGGTACACTGCACACAGGTGCACAGGTACACCACACCAGGTACACTGCACACAGGTACACCACACCAGGTACACTGCACACAGGTACACCGCACACAGGTACACTGCACACAGGTACACCGCACACAGATACACTGCACACTGGTACACCACACACAGGTACACTGCACACAGGTACACCGCACACAGATACACTGCACACAGGTACACCACACACAGGTACACTGCACACAGGTACACCGCACACAGATACACTGCACACAGGTACACCACACACAAGTTCACCGCACACAGATACACAGATACACCACACACAGATACACTGCACAAAGGTACACCACACACAGGTACACCACACACAGATACACAGGTACACCACACACCGATACACTGCACACAGGTACACCACACACAGGTACACCGCACACAGATACACAGGTACACCACACACAGATACACTGCACACAGGTACACCACACACAGGTACACTGCACACAAGTACACCATACACAGGTACACTGCACACAGGTACACCACACACAGGTACACCGTACACAGATACACAGGTACACCACACACAGATACACTGCACACAGGTACACCACACACAGGTACACCGCACACAGATACACAGGTACACCACACACAGATACACTGCACACAGATACACAGGTACACCATACACAGGTACACCGCACACAGATACACAGGTACACCACACACAGATACACTGCACACAGATACACAGGTACACCACACACAGGTACACCGCACACAGATACACAGGTACACCACACACAGATACATTGCACACAGATACACAGGTACACCATACACAGGTACACCGCACACAGATACACAGGTACACCACACACAGGTACACCGCACACAGATACACAGGTACACCATACACAGGTACACTGCACACAAGTACACCATACACAGGTACACTGCACACAGGTCCACCACACAGGTACACCGCACACAGAGTACACCCGGGTATACTGCACACAGGTACACTGCACACAGGTACACCATACACAGATACACTGCACACAAGTACACCACACACAGGTACACCACACACAGGTACACCGCACACAGATACACAGGTACACACACACAGGTACACAGGTACACCGCACACAGGTACACTGCACACAGGTACACCATACACAGGTACACTGCACACAGGTACACCACACACAGGTACACCACACACAGGTACACCGCACACAGATACACAGGTACACACACACAGATACACAGGTACACCATACACAGGTACACCACACACAGGTACACAGGTACACCACACACAGCTACACCATACACAGGTGCACCACACACAGGTACACAGATACACCACACACAGGTACAAGAATACACCACACAAAGGTACACCACACACAGGCACACAGATACACCACACACAGGTATACCACATACAGGTACACCACACACAGGTACACAGATACACCATACACAGGTACACCATACACAGGTGCACCACACACAGGTACACCACACACAGGTACACCACACACTGGTACACAGGTACACCACACAAAGGTACACCACACACAAGTACACAGGTACACCACACACAGGTACACCACACAGATAAACCACACACAGGTACACAGGTACAACGCACACAGGTACACAGGTACACCACACAATGGTACACCACACAAAGATACAAAGGTACACCGCACACAGGTACACTGCACACAGATAAACCACACACAGGTACACAGGTACAATGCACACAGGTACACCACACAATGGTACACTACACAAAGATACAAAGGTACACCGCACACAGGTACACTGCACACAGATAAACCAAACACAGGTACACAGGTACAACGCACACAGGTACACAGGTGTTCACGTGTACACACACAGGTACACAGGTACACCACACACAGGTACACAGGTACACCACACACAGGTGCACCACACACAGATACACAGGTACACCACACACAGGTACACAGGTACACCACACCCAAGTACACCATACAAAGGTACACTGCACACAGGTACACTGCACACAGATAAACCACACACAGGTACACAGGTACAACGCACACGGGTACACAGGTACACAGGTACATCACACACATGTACACCTCACATAGGTACACCGCACACAGGTACACCACACAGGTACACCACACACAGGTACACCTCACATAGGTACAAAGGTACACAACACACAGTTACACAACACACAGATACACCGCACACAGGTACACAAATACACAGATAAACCACACACAGGTACACCTCACACAGGTACACAGGTACACTTCACACAGGTACACCGTACACAGGTACACAGGTACACCACACACAGATACACAGGTACACCGCACACAGGTACACTGCACACAGGTACACCACACACAGGTACACAGGTACACAGGTACACCACACACAGATACACAGGTACACCGCACACAGGTACACTGCACACAGGTACACCACACACAGGTACCGTGCACAGGTACACCACACACAGATACACAGGTACACCGCATGCACACAGGTACACCGCACACATGTACACTGCACACAGGTATACCACACACAGATACACTGCACACAGGTACACCACACACAGGTACACAGGTACACCGCACACAGGTACACTGCACACAGGTACACCATACACAGGTACACTGCACACAGGTACACCGCACACAGGTACACCGCACACAGGTACACTGCACACAGATACACAGGTACACAGATACACCACACACAGGTACACCGCACACAGATACACAGGTACACACACACAGATACACAGGTACACCATACACAGGTACACCACACACAGGTACACAGGTACACCACACACAGCTACACCATACACAGGTGCACCACACACAGGTACACAGATACACCACACACAGGTACAAGAATACACCACACAAAGGTACACCACACACAGGTATCCCACACACAGGCACACAGATACACCACACACAGGTACACCATACACAGGTACACCACACACAGGTACACCATACAAAGGTGCACCATACACAGGTACACCACACACAGGTACACAGGTACACCACATACAGCTACACTATACACAGGTGCACCACACACAGGTACACAGATACACCACACACAGGTACACAGGTACACCACATACAGCTACACTATACACAGGTGCACCACACACAGGTACACAGATACACCACACACAGGTACACCGTACACAGGTACATTTGTTTGTGATGGTAAAACTTGCTTTAGTCTCAGCCAGATGTGCGATTCTCCTGTTTTAACTGGTGTGATGGTGTTTTTAAACGTTTCATTATACCATATGATAAAATACAAACTTTCTCTCTCTCTTTTCTTGATTATTAATGAGGTACAGTAATATGTCTCATAATTAGGTCCTCTTAACCATGTCAACAGCAGGGAAACTAAAACACACACACACATACCCACAGTACATGTTACACAAACACATTTCTCCTTACAGAAAACATCACCATATCAATTATTACACACATTTTTAATCCATTTATTATCACTGATGCGTCTGCTGTAAGTGAGTTTGCTTGTATTTCCTCATCTGATAGTTACTTTGGATAAAAGTGTGTGCTAAAAATTAATAAATGTAAGTCCCTGTGAATGAGCTGTTGCTATAGAAACAATAACATCTTTATCCTGATGGCATTAATATTCATCTAAACCTGTGATGTGCAGCTGCGCTATTGTCAGAGCTGCTGTTATAGAAAATTAATCAACACCTGACTACTAATCACAATCCAGAAGCTTTTTTGGAACGTTTGTCACATTGTTGATGCTGTTGTTGTTGTTCCTGTTGTTGTTGGTGTGGTGGTGGTTTCTGTTCCTTTTGTTCTTGTTCCTGTTGCTGCAATGGTTCTTGCTCCTGTTGTTGTTTTTATTGTTGTTGCTGTTGTTGTTGTTGTTGTTTCTGGGTATCACTTTTCTGAGAGGAAGAACATTTTTCCAAACATTTTTCCAAAGATTTTTCCAAACATTTGCGCCAGAACTTTTCCAAACACTTTGCTAGTAGTACACAAACAGTGATGATCGCCATCAGGGAAAAACCTGAAATCTGAAAACAGGGAAGTACTGAAATTAGTAAATATTTGGTGACATCAGTTTTATAAAGACTGTAAATGAGGTAACTACATAATCTTCAGCACTGAGGGATGATTTATTGTCTTGTGGTGTTTATTTGTTGTTCATTTTAAGTTTATGGTGTAATACAAATGTAGAGAAAAGAATTATCTCCATATTAAATGTAACATTTGTTTTTTTCAAGTTTCATTTTTATTGAACATTTCTGTTGAAAATTTCCGCTAAGCCTTTCTAAATCACCTTTTCTGTTCTGTTCTCCCCACCCTTTCCCAGAAATAGCAACAGCAGTAAACATTCACAGGTTTTTTTTCTTTTTGTACAAAGGAAAACAAAATTAAACCCACAACCCACCCCTCCGGCTCATCATGGCTACCCATTAACTGTCGCTGGTTATAAAAAATATTGTAAAGTTCAACAACTTTCAACAACAGGTACTAACCTTTTCTGAAAAATATAACCCATTAAAAAGCGAGTTTATGTTTTAGTTATTTGAGACTTAGAGATGATGATAAAGCCTTTAAAAGTAAATTTATATTATATTATATTATATTATATTATATTATATTATATTATATTATATTATATTATATTATATTATATTATATTATATTATACTGTATGTTGTATCATAAACACACACACACATACATATATATATATTTATCACTTCAGTGCCTGATACAGCAGTTAACCTCCCATCAGCCACTTTCTGTCACATGACCTCATATTCAGACTCAGCTGCTTTGTGTTTTCCTTGATTAGTACCACAGATTAAGGTTGAATTTAACAACACACTGTTTTGACTTGTTGGTGTTTTTTGATTTATTTTATTTAATTGTTTTTGCTGTATATCGTTCAGAACTCACCTGAGACCTGCACATCCACTTCAGAGTCTTCTGGGTTAGTGTCCTGTGTCCCTCCATCCTTTGTATTCTATGAGAGGTCCATGAAACAGAGTATAAACGAAGCAGCAAATAGCGGGGAATACAGCATAGAAAACACATATTGATATATTATAGATTTCTTCACAAGGACAAACAAAATCATCCTCCATTATTTTCTCCAAAATAGCAAGAATAATACCGAAGATCCCAACATTTCCTAAATATGTCTTCAAAAATGCAAAAATATTGTCAGTCATGATGAGAAGAAAAGCTGCAGTGAAGATACGTCCTGATGTGATCATGTGAAAAGTCTCCGGTCACTACTTCCTTATATACCCTCATGTGTGCCACTCGTCTCCCCTCCTCCATCATACAAATGAAAGTCCTAAAATGAAAGTACAGGAGCAGACAGGAACCTGTATGTGAAGAAGCCCTGAGAAAACTTCACAATAATTTGTGATGAAAACACCAGTGAGAGGAAGATTTCAACAAACAGCACATCACACTTCAGTTATTACACAGACAGCAGGGCGTTATTAACAAGATAGTTTCAAAAAGTTTCAAAAATCAGTTTCAACTCTGCTAGAACCCTAACCTAATCTTCATCCAGATCATTCTCTCACGTTCACTCAGACCTGTAATTCACCTTATTGTCATTCCGTCCCTTCAGGGGTAGGAAAATGTGGCCAATTACTGTTAGAATTACCCTAACCCTAACCCTAACCCAATTACTGTTAGAATTACCCTAACCCTAACCCTAACCAAATTACTGTTAGAATTACCCTAACCCTAACCCTAACCCAATTACTGTATTACCCTAACCCTAACCCTAACCCAATTACTGTTAGAATTACCCTAACCCTAACCCAATTACTGTTAGAATTGCCTAACCTAACCCAGTACTGTTAGAATTAGCCTAACCCTAACCTAATGTGTATTACTTGTCAACCCTAACGCAATTACTGTTAGAATTAGCCTAACCCCTAATCATTACTGTATTACCTCAACCCCAAGCAATTACTGTTAGAATTACGCCTAACCCCTAGCAAAAACTATTAGAATTACCCTAACCTTAACCCAATTACTGTTGAATTACCTAACCCTATAACCCAATTACTGTTAGAATTACCCTACCCTAACCTAACCTAAATCCAATTACTGTTAGAATTACCTAACCCTAACTCAATTACTGTTAAGAAGCTACCCTAACCCTCGCAAGTACTATTAGAATTACCCTACCACCCGAATTACTGTTAGAATTACCTAACCTAACCCTAACCTACCCAATTACTATTAGAATTGCCTAACCTAACCCTAACCCAATTACTGTTAGAATTACCTAACCCTAACCCTAACCCAATTACTGTTAGAATTACCCTAACCTTTAACCCAAACCAATTACTGTTAGAAGAACTGAGATGTTTAAAAAAACGTCATGCCGTTATAAAGACAAAGATTGACGAATACATTTTACGTTTTATTTTTGGTACTTTTTACTTTTCCCTCCTGCTGCATTTTCATTTTCTAGAAAAACGTTTTTTTATTCAAACGTAGGCCCGACACGTCGGATCTGTCTAAATATAATATCTATCAATACTAATACTATCAATACTAATCTTCGACTGAAGTACGTTAAACAGCACTGCACTTTGTTTCCCATCAGCCATTTCCAATAAAGTGTCCTAATAATGTGGGGCCAGTGAAAAAAAGAGAAACAGCCAAGTACTGTCAGAGCTGCTGTAATAGAAAATGAATCAACACCTTCTGACCAATCACAGTCCAGAATTAAAGAGCAAAATGGAATAAATTATGACTTTGTGGCATAAAATCGCGCACACACACACACACACACAGTTACACACACACAGCTGAAATAAGTGAATGAAAGCAGACTGTAGTGAGAGGAGAAA
>CM022775.1:20641943-20646943 GCA_012411365.1 Ameiurus melas
GGTTGTAGTGGTGGTGGTGGTTGTAGTGATGGTGGTGGTTGTAGTGGTGGTGGTGGTAGTGATGGTGGTGGTTGTAGTGGTGGTGGTTGCTGTTCTTGTTCTTGGTTCTGTTGTTGCAATGGTTCCTGGTTCTGTTGTCCCTGTTCCTGGGTATCACTGTTCTGAGAGCAACAGCAACCACAACAGTTAAATTTTTTCACACTTTTGCAGCAGGGCTTTTCCCAACACTTTGATGCTAGTAGACCAGCGGCGATGATCAACATCAGGAAAAAACCTACAATCTGAAAACAGGGAATTACTGAAATTAGTAAATATTTGGTGACATCAGTTTTATAAAGACTGAAAAGAGATAACTTCATAATCTTTATTGTCTTGTGGTGCTTATTTGTTGTTAAATTTAAGTTCTTGGTTTAATATACACTTTATCTCCACATTGAATGTAACATTTATAATGAAATGTTCAGTCATATGTCTTATTTAACAACAATCAGAGATTATATAAAGGAAACTATCTTGTATTTTAGATCCTTGAGAATATGTTCAGAAAAATAACCCCATTAAAAACCATGAGTTTATACCATGGATGAACTATCTGAGACTTCGAGATGATGAACAGATAAAGCCTTTAAAAAATGATTAGATTATATAATATAACAACCCCGATTCCAAAAAAGGTGGGACGCTGTGTAAATTGTAAACAAAAACAGAAGCTTTTTCACAAAATGTGTGTGGTGTCCAATTTTTCCAAAAAGAATTTCACATTTGGATTCGTCTGACCACAGAACAGTTTTCCACGTCGCCTCGGTTCTGGATCATGTTCATATACGACTTCATCTTTGCATGATGGAGCTTTAACCAGCGTTTGTGGATGTTGTGGCACACTGTGTTCACAGACAGTGAGTTCTGGAGGTGTTTCTGAGTCCATGCATTCATTTCCATTACAGGATCAGGCCTGTTTTTAACGCAGTGCTGTCTGAGGGCCCGGACATCATGGGCATGCAATACTGATTTTCACCCTCGTCCCTTCAGCACAGAGATTTCTCCAGATTCCATCAATCTTTTGATGTTATGTTCTGTAGATTATGAGATGTTCATAATCTTCACAATTTTACATTGAGGAACATTATTCTGAAATTGTTCCACAAATTGTAGACACAGTTTTTGGCAGTCTGGTGAACCTCTGCCCAACTTTACTTCTGAAAGACTCCGCCTCTCTAACATGTTCTTTTTTTACACAATCATCTCACTGACCTGTTCCCAATGTACTGTTCCAGCCTTTTATTTCCCCGTCCCAACTTTTTTGACACGGGTTGCAGCCATCAAATTCAAAATTATTTGATTTTTTTCCTTAAAAATGACAAGTACATTTCCTCAGTTTAAATATTTGATGTGTTTTATATGTTCTATTATGAATAACATACGGCTTTATTGGCGAATCACTGCGTTCTGTTTTTATTTACGTTATTCAGATTTTACACTAACCCTAACCCAACTTGTTTGGAATTGGGGACGTAATATAATATATTATGTCATATTTTATTATATTATATTATATTATTAAAAATGAAAGTATTTATACTGTACATGTATTATGTCCATGTGTATTTGTCATGTCAGTGTCTGTTACAGGAATCCCATCAGCCACTTCCTGTCACATGACCTCATATTCAGACTCACCAGCCTTGTATTGCCTTGAATTTTCTGTGTAGTCCCTGACCTTTCTATTGTGCGTTTGTTTATTTGTGTGTGTGCGTTTATATATTTTTATTGGGCGGCTGTGTTTCAGGTGGTACAGCGGGTTCTCCACCAGTCGCAGGGTTGGCAGTTTGATTCCCAGGCCATATACTTATATACCTCCACATGCCTCCACACGCCTCCATATACCTCCATATACCTCCATATGCCTCAATATACCTCCACATACCTCCACATGCCTAAACACACACCTCCATATACCTTCACATGCCTCCACATACCTCCACATGCCTCCACATACCTCCACACGCCTCCATATACCTCCACATACCTCCACATACCTCCACACGCCTCCATATACCTCCATATACCTCCATATGCCTCAATATACCTCCACATACCTCCACATGCCTAAACACACACCTCCATATACCTCCACATGCCTCCACATACCTCCACATGCCTCCACATACCTCCATATACCTCCACATGCCTCAATATACCTCCACATACCTCCACATACCTCCACATGCCTCAATATACCTCTACATACCTCCACATGCCTCCACATTTCTCCACATGCTGAAGTGTCTTTGGGAAAGATACTGAAGCCCCAGTTTCTCCTGATGGCAGGTTAGCACGTTGCATGCTATTGTTGTGTGAGTAAGTTTACGGTGTAAAGTGCTTTGTAGAACCACTAAAGGTTAAAACAGTGCAGACTGTTTATGTGTTTCATAAAAACAAAGGATTTTAGACACATTACTTCATATTTTATTTCACTGTGATTTCATATATTTAATACCGAACACACACACAGACACACACACACACATACACACACACAGAGAGAGAGACACACACACACACACACACACACAACCCTGACTCTGTGTTGAACATTTTATAATGTAATATTCTGATTTCAGTCAGTAAGAAAACTGAGACTTATATTGGAAAATAAAAATGAACTTGTTGGTGTGTTTTTGATTTATTTTATTTAATTGTTTTTGCTGTATATAGTTCAGAACTCACCTGAGACCTGCACATCCACTTCAGAGTCTTCTGCTGACTCTCTAACACAGATGTTTCATTTCCTGTCGGCTTGCACCATTTTAAAATCCCAAAAGTTTCATTTTTAGTGTACACACCATTCCAGGTTGAACTTGCACAGGCCACGTATCGACCATCGAGGAAGAAGAGACATATCCAGAACAAGGCTGTGAGAAAGGAGTACTTTACTTTTTTACCGGTTGAGTTATCCTGTGTCCCTCCATCCTTTACCTGTGGAGATGGAGGAGTGGAGTCATTTGTATTATTTCTCATGGAGATGTCCTGTGTTGCTCCATCTGTCTGTGAGGATGGAGGGTTGGAGTCGTTTCTATTATTTCTCATGGAGTTGTCCTGTGTCCCTCCATCTGTCTGTGGAGATGGAGGGTTGGAGTCGTTTGTATTATTTCTCATGGAGTTGTCCTGTGTCCCTCCATCCTTTGTGTTCTGGGAGAGGTCCATGAAACACAGAGTATAAATGAAGCAGCAAATAGCAGGGACTGCACCATAGAAACTACATATCGGTATATTATAGGTTTCATCACAAGGACAAACAAAATCATCCTCCATTATTTTCTCCAAAATAGCAAGAATAATACCGAAGATCCCAACATTTCCTAAATGTGTCCTCAAAAATGCAAAAATATTGTCAGTCATGGTGAGAAGAAAAGCTGCAGTGAAGGTACGTGAAGAAGACGTCCTGATGTGATCATGTGAAAAGTCTCCGGTCACTACTTCCTTATATACCCTCATGTGTGCCACTCGTCTCCCCTCCTCCATCATACAAATGAAAGTTCTAAAATGAAAGTACAGGAGCAGACAGGAACCTGTATGTGAAGAAGCCCTGAGAAAACGTCACAATAATTTGTGATGAAAACACCAGTGAGAGGAAGATTTCAACAAACACCACATCACACTTCAGTTATTACACAGACAGCAGGGCGTTATTAACAAGATAGTGAAAATACACAACATTATATCAGTTTCAACCCTGATAGAACCCTAATCTAATCCTCATCCAGATCATTCTCTCACATTCACTCAGACCTGTAATTCACCTTATTGTCACTCCGTCCCTTCAGGGGTGGAAAAATGTGGCCAATTACTGTTAGAATTACCCTAACCCTAACCCTAATCCAATTACTGTATTACCCTAACCCTAACCCAATTAATGCTAGAATTACCCTAACCCTAACCCAATTACTGTATTACCCTAACCCTAACCCTAACCCTAACCCAATTACTGTATTACCCTAACCCTAACCCTAACCCAATTACTGTATTACCCTAACCCTAACCCTAACCCTAACCCAATTACTGTATTACCCTAACCCTAACCCTAACCCAATTACTGTTAGAATTACCCTAACCCTAACCCAATTACTGTTAGAATTACCCTAACCCTAACCCAATTACTGTTAGAATTACCCTAACCCTAACCCAATTACTGTTAGAATTACCCTAACCCTAACCCTAACCCATTACTGTATTACCCTAACCCTAACCCAATTACTGTTAGAATTACCTTAACCCTAATCCAATTACTGTATTACCCTAACCCTAAACCAATTACTGTTAGAATTACCCTAACCCTAACCCAAAACTATTAGAATTACCCTAACCCTAACCCAATTACTGTTGAATTACCCTAACCCTATAACCCAATTACTGTTAGAATTACCCTAACCCTAACCCTAACCCTAATCCAATTACTGTTAGAATTACCCTAACCCTAACTCAATTACTGTTAGAATTACCCTAACCCTAACCCAATTACTATTAGAATTACCCTAACCCTAACCCTAACCCAATTACTGTTAGTATTACCCTAACCCTAACCCTAACCCAATTACTGTTAGATACCCTAACCCTAACCCTAACCCTAACCCAATTACTGTTAGAATTACCCTAACCCTAACCCTAACCCAATTACTGTTAGAATTACCCTAACCCTAACCCTATACTGTTAGAATTACCCTAACCCTAACCCAATTACTGTTAGAATTACCCTAACCCTAACCCAATTACTGTTAGAATTACCCTAACCCTAACCCTAACCCATTACTGTATTACCCTAACCCTAACCCAATTACTGTTAGAATTACCCTAACCCTAATCCAATTACTGTATTACCCTAACCCTAACCCAATTACTGTTAGAATTACCCTAACCCTAACCCAAAAACTATTAGAATTACCCTAACCCTAACCCAATTACTGTTAGAATTACCCTAACCCTATAACCCAATTACTGTTAGA
>CM022775.1:20654443-20664443 GCA_012411365.1 Ameiurus melas
GACTACTTTATAAAAGCAAACATTGGCATTGTTGTTGTTGTTCTAGAGCACCCAGTGTGCCACACATGCTAAGAAGAACAACATGAGCATGACCTCAGAGAAGCAATGGTCTCACAACTTGAAAGATAAATCTCCAAACAATTTGAAATCTTCCCAGAAGTGGGATGCCCACCCAAATCCAGTCCAAGGTCAGATTGTTCAATGCTCAGAGACTCCCAACAGCTACATCTTGGGACCTACAGGCTCTGCAGCACACAAAATGTTGACAGCACAATCAGAAAAAGAGTATGGTTTCTGGAGGAGTGGCTTGACATGGAGCATGACTTAGGTTTGCAAAATTGCATCTGAACAAACCACAAAAGTTGACACTAAGGTGGAGATGTTTGGTCAAAACCATACACACCGTAACACTTAGACACCTTATACCACCTTCAGGTCGAGTCAAAGTCAAGTCTCAAGTCTTTGTTCTATTTTAGCCATGGTTTTTCCATAGATCGCCCATAGATCTTCCATCGCCCTCTGTAGTTTTTCCCGATCTTCCATAGATCTTCCATAGTTCTTCATAGTTCTTCCATAGATCTTCCATAGTCCTTCCGTAGTTTTTCCCTGATCTTCCATAGATCTTCCATAGTTCTTCTATAGATCTTCCGTAGTTCTTCTAGCTGGTTGTTGTGATGACCCGCAGTGTGAGGCTAAATCCATTCTGAAATAGAACACTGATATTACTCCTACACAATGTCTTCTTCGCTTATTCACCAACGTCTAACAGAGCACACACGGGTTTATTCAAATCATCCGCTCAACATTACATCCTCCACAAAATACCATTACTCTCAACACCTGTTGGAACATTTGATCCAGAAGTTCTCCCCGTGATTACCAAAAAACTTCAAGGAATGTAGGAAACAAAAGGGTGTATTTGAGTTGTTTGAGTAGTTTTAGTCCTCGTCATATGGTTGTGTCTTCCATAGACTCTACAATAACAAACGGCTGACATCTCCACAAAATCTCAACCACCACTTCCAAATAGTGCTCCTACATCAAGTGTACTAGGAAACCTTATACCATTCATTTACAACAATTAAAATTATAAAATAATAAAAATATATGGGTGGAGTGAAGTGTGTAGTAAGGAGGTGTGGGTTGTTTTAGTATATAGTAGTAACATAGTAACACAACATACAATAGTATAGCTTATAGCAACACTATAAGTATATAGCATAGTATATATAGTAGATAACATAAACTAATATACATAGTACAAAAAGAGGGGTCTATAGTAGTTAGTAGTAGTAGAACCCACAGGGAGAAAAATGATAACACTACAAGGATATATAATATAGAGTAGATATACAATAAGTAACACATAATAGATAAATATAGTATAGTAATAGTAACTATAAACCATAGTAGTAGTAGTAGTAGTAATAGTAGTAGTAGTGGTATTATTATTATTAGTAGTAGTAGTGGTAGTATTATTATTATTATTAGTAATAGTAGTAATAGTAGTATTAGTAGTAGTAGTAGTAGTGGTCATAGTGGTAATAATAGTAGTAGTAATAGTAGTATTAGTAGTAGTAGTAGTATTATTAGTATTAGTAATAGTATCATGTGGGTTAGTAAAGAGAGAGTGTAATCAGGAATGCCAAAATAAAATGACTCGTGTTCTTCACTAGTCCAGGTCACAGACTCAAGTTTCATCTCTGATGTTCACAGCACAAATGGAAGCCTCAGATTCATTATTACTGAACGCTGGATCTGATGATCTTCGTTTGACAGAAGATTTTTTGTAATTTTGTTTGTTACGTTGTTGTTTCTGTTCCTGTTGTTGTGGTGGTTCTTTTTTTTGTTCTTCTTGTGGTTTCTCCTCTTGTTGTTCTTTTTCCTGTAGTTGTTGTTGTTGTTGTTGCTGTTGTTGTTGTGGTGGTAGTGGTGGTGGTTGTAGTGATGGTGGTGGTTGTAGTGGTGGTGGTGGTTGTAGTGATGGTGGTGGTTGTAGTGAGGATGGTGGTTGTAGTGATGGTGGTGGTTGTTGTGGTGGTGGTGGTTGTAGTGATGATGGTGGTTGTAGTGATGGTGGTGGTTGTAGTGGTGGTGGTTGTAGTGATGGTGGTGGTTGCTGTTCTTGTTCTTGGTTCTGTTGTTGCAATGGTTCCTGGTTCTGTTGTCCCTGTTCCTGGGTATCACTGTTCTGAGAGCAACAACAACCACAACAGGAACATTTTTTACCTTTTTTGCAGCAGAACTTTGATGCTAGTAGCCAAGCGGCGATGATGAACATCAGTGAAAAACCTATAATCTGAAAACAGGGAATTACTGAAATCAGTAAATATTTGGTGACATCAGTTTTATAAAGACTGAAAAGAGATAACTTCATAATCTTTATTGTCTTGTGGTGCTTATTTGTTGTTAAATTTAAGTTCTTGGTTTAATATACACTTTGTCTCCACATTAAATGTAACATTTATAATGAAATGTTCAGTCATATGTCTTATTTAACAACAATCAGAGATTATATAAAGGAAACTATCTTGTATTTTAGATCCTTGAGAATATGTTCAGAAAAATAACCCCATTAAAAACCATGAGTTTATACCATGGATGAACTATCTGAGACTTCGAGATGATGAACAGATAAAGCCTTTAAAAAATGATTAGATTATATAATATAACAACCCCGATTCCAAAAAAGGTGGGACGCTGTATAAATTGTAAACAAAAACAGAAGCTTTTTCACAAAATGTGTGTGGTGTCCAATTTTTCCAAAAAGAATTTCACATTTGGATTCGTCTGACCACAGAACAGTTTTCCACGTCGCCTCGGTTCTGGATCATGTTCATATACGACTTCTTCTTTGCATGATGGAGCTTTAACCAGCGTTTGTGGATGTTGTGGCACACTGTGTTCACAGACAGTGAGCTCTGGAGGTGTTTCTGAGTCCATGCATTCATTTCCATTACAGGATCAGGCCTGTTTTTAACGCAGTGCTGTCTGAGGGCCCAGACATCATGGGCATGCAATACTGATTTTCACCCTCGTCCCTTCAGCACAGAGATTTCTCCAGATTCCATCAATCTTTTGATGTTATGTTCTGTAGATTATGAGATGTTCATAACCTTCACAATTTTACGTTGAGGAACATTATTCTGAAATTGTTCCACAAATTGTAGACACAGTTTTTGGCAGACTGGTGAACCTCTGCCCAACTTTACTTCTGAAAGACTCCGCCTCTCTAACATGTTCTTTTTTTACACAATCATCTCACTGACCTGTTCCCAATGTACTGTTCCAGCCTTTTATTTCCCCGTCCCAACTTTTTTGACATGGGTTGCAGCCATCAAATTCAAAATTATTTTATTTTTTTCCTTAAAAATGACAAGTACATTTCCTCAGTTTAAATATTTGATGTGTTTTATATGTTCTATAAACGTCACCTCTCTGTGGGGGAAGGAACTGGAACTTGTGCGGGAGGTGGAGCGCTACCTGCTAGATCTGGTAGGGCTTACATCTACGCACAGTCTCGGGTCTGGAACTGTACTCCTGGATAGGGGATGGACTCTATTCTACTCTGGAGTTGACCATGGTGCGAGACGCGGGCGGGTGTGTGGGTCTACCACAAGTCCCCGGCTGAGTGCAGTTGCGTTGAGTTTACACCGGTGGACCAGAGGGCCGCCTTCTACGCCTGCGGGTTGTGGGGAAACCCTGACTGTTGTATGTGCATATGCACCGAACACCAGTTCAGAGTATTCGGCCTTCTTGGAGACCCTGAATAGAGTCCTGTATGGGGCACCAGTAAGGGACTCCATAGTTCTGCTGGGGGACTTCAACGCGCACGTGGGCAATGATGGAGATACCTGGAGAGGCGTGATTGGGAGGAACGGCCTCCCTGATCTGAACCCGAGCGGGTATTTCTTATTGGACTTCTGTGCTAGTCATGGATTGTCTATAACCGAATACCATGTTCGAACATAAGGAGGCTCATAAGGTATTGGTACCAGAGCACCCTAGGCCGCAGGTCTATGATCGATTTCGTAAATGTATCATCTGATCTGAGGCCGCATGTTCTGGACACTCGGGTGAAGAGAGGGGCGGAGCTGTCAACTGATCACCATCTGGTGGTGAGTTGGATCAAGGGGTGGGGAAGACTCTGGACAGACCTGGAAAGCCCAAACGGGTAGTTGCGGGTGAACTGGGAACGTCTGGAGGAGGCCCCTGTCCGTGAGATCTTCAACTCACACCTCCAGCGGAACTTTTCTGACATCCCTGTGGAGGTTGGGGGCATTGAACCCGAGTGGGCAATGTTCAAAGCTTACATTGCTGGAGCTGCGGCGGAGAGCTGTGGTCTCAAAGTCTTAGGTGCCTCAAGGGGCGGTAACCCTAGAACACCATGGTGGACACCGATGGTCAGGGAAGCCGTCTGACTGAAGAAGGAGGCCTTCCTGGATGTGTTATCCCAGGGGACTCTGGAGGCAGTTGCAAGGTACCGACAGGCCAGAGGGCTGCAGCTTTCCGTGGAAGAAGCAAAGCAGTGGGTGTGGGAGAAGTTTGGAGAGGACATGGAGAAGGATTTTTGGTTGGCACCAAGGTGTTTCTGGAAAACCATCCGCCACCTCAGGAAGGGGAAACGGGGAACCATCCAAGCTGTATACAGTAAGGAGGGGAGACTGTTGACTTTAACGCCGGAAGTAATAGCACGTGGAAGGAACACTTTGAGGAACTCCTGAATCCGACTAACACACCCTCTATGGTAGAGGCAGAGGTGGACGCCGATGGGGGATCATCACCAATTTCGTCCTTTGCTGGAGGTTGCTGAGGTGGTCAATCAGCTACACAGTGGCAAAGCCCGGGGATTGATGAGATTCGTCCAGAAATGCTGAAAGCTCTGGGTGTGGAGGGATGTCTTGGATGACACGCCTCTTTAACATTGCGTGGAAGTCGGGGACAGTGCCCAAGGAGTGGCAGACCCGGGTGGTGGTTCCCCCTGTTTAAAAAAGGGGACCAGAGAGTTCCAATAATAGGGGTATCACACTTCTCAGCCTCCCTAGTAAAGTCTAATCCAAGGTACTGGAACGGAGGGTTCGCCGATAACCGAACCTCGGATTGAGGAGGAACAATGCGAATTCGTCCTGGTCGTGGAACAACGGACCAGCTCTTTACTCTTGCAAGGATCTTGGAGGGGCCTGGGAGTATGCCCATCCAGTCTACATGTGTTTTGTGGATCTGGAGAAGGCGTATGACCGTGTCCCCAGGGCTCACTGTGGGAGGTGCTGAGGAGTATGGGGTGAAGGGTTCCCTTCTTAGGGCTATCCAATCACTGTACATCCAAAGCGAGAGTTGTGTCCGTATGCTCGGTAAGAAGTCAGACTTGTTCCAGGTGGGGGTTCTCTCGCCAGGGCTGGTGCTTTGTCACCAATCCTGTTTGTGATATTCATGGACAGGATATCGAGGCACAGTCGTGGGGGAGGGGGTTGTTGTTTGGTGAACTCAGGATCTCATTGCTGCTTTTTGCGGATGATGTAGTCCTGATGACATCATCGGTCCGTGACCTCCAGCACTTGCTGGATCGGTTTTGCAGCCGAAAGTGACGCGGCTGGGATGAGGATTAGCACCTCCAAATCTGAGGCCATGGTTCTCAGCAGGAAACCGATGGAGTGCCTACTCCGGGTAGGGAATGAGAACATAACCCAAGTGAAGGAGTTCAAGTACCGCGGGGTCTTGTTCACGAGTGAGGGGAATTGGAGCGGGAGATTGGCCGGAGAATCGAGCAGCGGGAGCCGGTGTTGAATCGCTTAATCGCACTGCCGATCGAAAAGAGAGTTGAGTCGGAAGGCAAAACTCTCGATCTACGGCAAGTATTCGTTCCTACACTCACCTATGGTCATGAAGGTTGCTGTAGTGACCGAAAGAACAAGATCGCGGGTGCAAGCGGCTGAAATGGGTTTTCTCAGGAGGGTGGCTGGCCTCTCCCTTAGAGATAGGGTGAGAAGCTCGGCTATCCGAGGAACTCAGAGTAGTAAGCGCTGCTCCTTTGCGTGTGAAAGGAGCCAGTTGAGGTGGTTCGGGCACCTGGTAAGGATGCCCCCCGGTCGTTCTCCCCTAGGGAAGTGTTCCAGGCACGTCCAGCTGGGGAGGAGACCTCGGGAAGACCCAGGACTAGGTGGAGAGATTATATTTCCACACTGGCCTGGGAACGCCTCGGGATCCCCCAGTCAGAGCTGGTAAATGTGGCTCGGGAAAGGGAAGTTTGAGGTCTCTTGCTGGAGCTGCTACCCCCGCGACCCGATTACGGATAAGCGGTTGAAGATGGATGGATGGATGAGATGGATATATGTTCTATTATGATTAACATACGGCTTTATTGGCGAATCACTGCGTTCTGTTTTCATTTACATTATTCACATTTTACACTAACCCTAACACAACTTGGGGACGTAATATAATATATTATGTCATATCATATTATATTATATTATAAAAAATGAAAGTATTTATACTGTACATGTATTATGTCCATGTGTATTTGTCATGTCAGTGTCTGTTACAGGAATCCCATCAACCACTTCCAGTCACATGACCTCATATTCAGACTCACCAGCCTTGTATTGCCTTGAATTTTCTGTGTAGTCCCTGACCTTTCTATTGTGCGTTCGTTTATTTGTGTGTGTGCATTTATATATTTTTATTGGGCGGCTGTGTTTCAGGTGGTACAGCGGGTTCTCCACCAGTCGCATGGTTGGCAGTTTGATTCCCAGGCCATATACCTCCACATACCTCCACATGCCTCCACATGCCTCCATATACCTCCATATACCTCCACATGCCTCAATATACCTCTACATACCTCCACATGCCTCCACATGCTGAAGTGTCTTTGGGAAAGATACTGAAGCCCCAGTTTCTCCTGATGGCAGGCTAGCACGTTGCATGCTATTGTTGTGTGAGTAAGTTTACGGTGTAAAGTGCTTTGTAGAACCACTAAAGGTTAAAACAGTGCAGACCGTTTATGTGTTTCATAAAAACAAAGGATTTTAGACACATTACTTCATATTTTATTTCACTGTGATTTCATATATTTAATACCGAACACACACACACACACACACACACAGAGAGACACACACACTCACACACACAACCCTGACTCTGTGTTGAACATTTTATAATATAGTATTCTGATTTCAGTCAGTAAGAAAACTGAGACTTATATTGGAAAATAAAAATGAACTTGTTGGTGTGTTTTTGATTTATTTTATTTTATTGTTTTTGCTGTATATAGTTCAGAACTCACCTGAGAGATGCACATCCACTTCAGAGTCTCCTGCTGACTCTCTAACTCAGATGTTTCATTTCCTGTCGGCTTGCACCATTTTAAAATCCCAAACGTTTCATTTTTAGTGTACACACCATTCCAGGTTGAACGTGCACAGGCCACGTATCGACCATCAAGGAAGAAGAGACATATCCAGAAAAAGGCTGTGAGAAAGGAGTACTTTATTTTTTCACAGGTGCAGATGTCCTGTGTCCCTCCATCCGTCTGTGGAGATGGAGGAGTGGAGTCGTTTGTATTATTTCTCATGGAGATGTCCTGTGTCCCTCCATCTGTCTGTGAGGATGGAGGGTTGGAGTCGTTTGTATTATTTCTCATGGAGTTGTCCTGTGTCCCTCCATCCTTTGTGTTCTGGGAGAGGTCCATGAAACACAGAGTATAAACGAAGCAGCAAATAGCGGGGACTGCACCATACAAAACACATATCAATATATTATAGATTTCTTCACAAGGACAAACAAAATCATCCTCCATTATTTTCTCCAAAATAGCAAGAATAATACCGAAGATCCCAACATTTCCAAATTGTGTCCTCAAAAATGCAAAAATATTGTCAGTCATGGTGAGAAGAAAAGCTGCAGTGAAGGTACGTGAAGAAGACGTCCTGATGTGAAGTCTTCGGTCACTACTTCCTTATATACCCTTATGTGTGCCACTCGTCTCCCCTCCTCCATCATACAAATGAAAGTCCTAAAATGAAAGTACAGGAGCAGACAGGAACCTGTATGTGAAGAAGCCCTGAGAAAACAAAACCTCACCCGAGCTCTCTGTGTGTAGTTGATAAACTCTTGTTGTGTGTACTTGTTTAAAACGTGTACTCGTTGGGTTTATATTTAAGTTTGTTGTAATTCCATATTTAATTTCTAACACATCGAATACTGACTCTGTGTTGAACTTTGTATTACTGTATATAACGTCCTGTAAGAACACTCTGCTTTACGGCTGAATAACTGCATGAGTGTGCAGGTGTTCCTAATAAAGTGGACAGTGTGTCTATATACTGGGGATGATAAACCTATCATGTATCGTGTTAGAGTACACATTCCCAGGCCGAGTGACCTGCACCCTGAAGGTACCCGAACAAACTCAGGGCTATGAGATTAGTTTCGAGTTGACAAAACCAAACCGATCCAATCAGGCTTTATTGGGACCGTGACTCTGTTGATCAACTTTCTCTGTGTACCCAGGGTTTGATCCTTAATCTGTGATTACTCCACGAGTGTCGGACGCGAACTCCCGATAGCATTCGACATGGAATAAAGCAGCACGCGTCCGCTTGAAGAGCAAGAAATGTTTATGCAGATACATGAAGAATTTCAGCCTTCAGTATCCGCACAAAGCAAGACCGCTGCAGTATCTTTCACACGAGCGATATTCTGCGAAGTGCTCTTCTTACAAATTGCACTGAGAAGTTGAGTCAGCGGTGGCCTCGACAGCCCAGCTCCAGACGACGGGACGGCTTCCACAACTCCAGAGCTCCAGAGCCAGAGATCCACCTTTAGATTCGTCTGATTATACATATTGAGAATGTTAGCGCGATATACCTAGAGGAGTAGACATGGAGTGGAATATGGAAGTGGAACCCTGTCCGGGGTGTACCCCACCTTGTGCCCGATGCTCCCTGGGAGAGGCTCCAGGTTTCCCGTGAAAAGGATAAGAGTTGTAGAAGATGGATGGATGGAACATGGAAGTCAGGAGTTCGAGTCCCAGCACTACCAAGGTGCATCTGGGGGTCAGATATCACGGCTGACCCTGTGTTCAGACTCCAACTTCTGAGATATGAGAACAGAAGAATTTCACTGTGACAACGGGCTCCAGGATTTACTGGAACTTTCACTCAGTCAGACATATTTGCTCCAAAAAATGGTTTACTGTCTCTGTACCAAAACCAGACGCTACCACGTTCCTGACTGACGCTGTAGCACCTGACCTCAGAACAAACAGACGACGCGGCAGGTTTGTGAACAACCTGAAACTGACACGAAGCATACGTGAGGAAGTCTCAGATCTGGTCTGTGGTCTGATGCACGTTCAGGATGTTATGAACATCACAGAGAGCTCTGCAGAAGCTTTAAGAGACTTCACCACTTCTGTACAGTTTTACTTCTAAAACGATTCTCTTTCTTACAGATTTGAAAGTCACTGGATTTTCCGAGGCACGCTTCTCACCGCGTGAAGGTTTCGAGGAACGCGGCCTCGTGATGATGGAGTGACACAAAGCACAGCACACCACAGTACTCACTTACTCACCATCGCTAACGTTCATTTCATTTATTTCCTTTAATAGCTTTATACTTCATATGTACAATTACTCACCTTAAAAATAAACGATAACGCATTAATGCTTCGTCTCATCCGGCCCTTTATATTTATAGTATCGCGTTATTAGGTATTTTATTTTAAACATGACGTGTATTTAGTTTACGGTGTTGTAGTGCAGCAGACAGACTCTTCAGACCACAACCATCATCCGCTCGAACTTAACAGCGATCACATGATGCAGAAACGATCTACAGCGGCGTACACGTGCAGTAAGATTATTTACTCAAAATATCAGCGGAATTCATAGCGATTTAAAAACACAACCATTATATCATTGGAGGGAAACCGTGAAGGAGCAGCGCGTTTTTAGAAGTAGGTGACTTCCTCGACTTCGAAGCTGAATTTCCTCTC
>CM022775.1:20681943-20686943 GCA_012411365.1 Ameiurus melas
CCATCACACACCAACATTCTCCATCACACACACCAACATTCTCCATCACACACCAACATTCTCCATCACACACACAACATTCTCCATCACACACACAAATTCCATCACACCAACATTCTCCATCACACACACCAACATTCTCCATCACACACACCAACATTCTCCATCACACACACCAACATTCTCCATCACACACACCAACATTCTCCATACACACACCAACATTCTCCATCACACACACCAACCTTCTCCATACACACACCAACATTCTCCATCACACACCAACATTCTCCATCACACACACACATTCTCCATCACACACCAACATTCTCCATCACACACACCAACATTCTCCATCACACACACCAACATTCTCCATCACACACCAACGTTCTCCATCACACACCAACGTTCTCCATCACACACCAACATTCTCCATCACACACCCACATTCTCCATCACACACCAACATTCTCCATACACACCAACATTCTCCATCACACACCAACATTCTCCATCACACACTAACATTCTCCATACACACACACCAACATTCTCCATACACACCAACGTTCTCCATCACACACACCAACGTTCTCCATCACACACACCAACATTCTCCATCACACACACCAACATTCTCCATACACACCAACATTCTCCATCAACACACCAACATTCTCCATCACACACACACCAACATTCTCCATAACACACCAACATTCTCCATACACACATCAACGTTCTCCATCACACACACCAACATTCTCCATCACACACCGACGTTCTCCATCACACACACACACAACGCTCTCCATCACACACCAACGTTCTCCATCACACACCAACGTTCTCCATCACACACACCAACGTTCTCCATCACACACACCAACGTTCTCCATCACACACACCAACATTCTCCATCACACACCAACATTCTCCATCACACACCAACATTCTCCATCACACACACACACATTCTCCATCACACACACACCAACATTCTCCATCACACACACACCAACATTCTCCATCACACACAACAACATTCTCCATCACACACACCAACATTCTCCATCTCACACACAACAATTCTCCATCACACACCAACATTCTCCCTCACACACCAACATTCTCCATCACACACCAACATTCTCCATCACACACCAACATTCTCCATCACACACACACACATTCTCCATCACACACCAACATTCTCCATCACACACACACACATTCTCCATCACACACACACCAACATTCTCCATCACACACAACAACATTCTCCATCACACACCAACATTCTCCATCACACACACCAACATTCTCCATCTCACACACCAACATTCTCCATCACACACCAACATTCTCCATCACACACCAACATTCTCCATCACACACCAACATTCTCCATCACACACCAACATTCTCCATCACACACCAACATTCTCCATCACACACCAACATTCTCCATCACACACCAACATTCTCCATCACACACCAACATTCTCCATCACACACCAACATTCTCCATCAACACACCAACATTCTCCATCACACACCAACATTCTCCATCACACACACACACATTCTCCATCAACACACACCAACATTCTCCATACACACAACAACATTCTCCATCACACACAACAACATTCTCCATCACACACACCAACATTCTCCATACACACACCAACATTCTCCATCACACACCAACATTCTCCATCTCACACAACAACATTCTCCATCACACACACACCGACGTTCTCCATCACACACACACCGACGTTCTCCATCACACACACCAACGTTCTCCATCACACACACCAACGTTCTCCATCACACACACCAACATTCTCCATCACACACACCAACATTCTCCATCACACACCAACATTCTCCATCTCACAAACAACATTCTCCATCACACACACACCGACGTTCTCCATCACACACACACGCACGCTTCTCCATCACACACACCACGTTCTCCATACACACCAACGTTCTCCATAAAACACAAACAAAACAGTTCTCCATACACACACCAACATTCTCCATACACACACCAACATTCTCCATCACACACACACCAACATTCTCCATCACACACAACAACATTCTCCATCACACACACCAACATTCTCCATCACACACACCAACATTCTCCATCTCACACACCAACATTCTCCATCACACACCAACATTCTCCATTACACACCAACATTCTCCATTAAAACACCAACGTTCTCCATCACACACACACCAACGTTCTCCATCACACACACCAACGTTCTCCATCACACACACCAACGTTCTCCATCACACACACCAACGTTCTCCATCACACACACCAACATTCTCCATCACACACCAACATTCTCCATCACACACACCGACGTTCTCCATCACACACACCGCGGCGTTCTCCATCACACACACCGACGTTCTCCATCACACACACCAACGTTCTCCATCACACACCAACATTCTCCATCACACACACCAACATTCTCCATCACACACCAACATTCTCCATCACACACACACCAACATTCTCCATCACACACAACAACATTCTCCATCACACACACCAACATTCTCCATCACACACACCAACATTCTCCATCACACACACCAACGTTCTCCATCACACACACCAACGTTCTCCATCACACACACCAACATTCTCCATCACACACACCAACATTCTCCATCACACACACCAACATTCTCCATCAAACTCTAACATGTTGGTGATTTAATGGAGAATGTTGGGGTTTGGAAGCCAAATTTATAACATCACATTTTCAGAACATTTCAGGAGCATTATCTTGTGATGAACCTGTGGAATTGAGTCTGATGTGATGTTGGTGTTTGGTCGTGCTTGACAGAGGCCCTTGGCGTGTAGATTAATGAAAACTCTCCACAGCTGCGGATTTCATAATCGTGTATTTTTTGGATGCTGTATAATTATTTTTTGCTGTAAAGGTCAGTCAAATGCAGCAAGGTTTTTTTCTGACAGTGACATTAATCGCACTAATGATCCTTATAAGATTCATAAATCATCTGCAAACATAAAATAAACACCATTAACCACAGCGTGACAGAGGAGGATGACAAATCACTTTATAAATCTCTCCGTAGGTGAACTTTAAAAACCCAAAATCTGCTGAAACAGGATTTATTCTCAGTTCACCATCAACAGTGTGACTCACACCATGCAGATCATGGAGATCATGGAGAACATGCAGATCATGGAGATCATGGAGATCATGGAGATCATGGAAATCATGGAAATCATGGAGATCATGGAGATCATGGAGATCATGGAGATCATGGAGAACCCGTTTATTACCTCACACACTGATCTCACACTGTTCTCCGCTCAGATACAGCGATCAGCCAGAACATTAAAACCACCTGTGTAATAATGTGTAGGTCCTCCTCGTGCCTCCAAAACAGCTCTGATTCATCTGGCCTCCACGAGACCTCTGAAGGTGTGAGATAACAGAAATAAAACTCATGTTCTGATGAATATATTCGCATCATTTATACTATTTTGTTAAATTAAAAAGTAAACGATCACTAAAAGTCGCTGTCATGGTTACAACTTGACTTGCTGCGTTAGTTAATTTAGTCGAAGTGTCGAATTTATGATTTCAGCCTGTGTGTGAGTGTGTGTGTGTGAGTGTGTGTGAGTATGTGTGTGTGTGTGTGTGTGAGTGTGTGTGTGTGTGTGTGTGTGAGTGTGAGTGTGTGAGTGTGTGTGAATGTGTGTGGTGTGAGTGTGTGTGTAGTGTGTGTGTGGTGTGTGTGTGAGTGTGTGTGAGTGTGTGTGAGTGTGTGGGAGGTGTGTGTGTGTGTGTGAGTGTGTGTGTGTGTGTGATTGTGTGTGTGTGTGTGTGTGATGATGTTGTTGCTAGGGGGAACAACATAACAGACAGAATAGTAAACAGCACGACACACATATATATATATATACACTCTCACACACACATAGTGTCAATGATGTGTTTAGATTTTGACATTGAATATTTACAAACAGTTCAGACTAAATTTGGGCCTCGACTTCATTCTGATTTTCATCCTGTGTGGCACCGTGTGAGTGTGAGTGTGTGTGTGTGTGTGTATGCGTGTGTGTGCGTGTGTGTGTGTATTGTATCGCGTGTGTGCGTGTGTGTGTGTGTGTATGTGTATGCGTGTGTGTGTGTGTGTGTGTGTGTGGGTGTGAGTGTGTGTGTGTGTGTGTGTGTGTGTGTGTATGCGTGTGTGTGTGTGTGTGTGTGTGTGTGTGTGTGTGTGTATTGTATGTGTGTGTGTGTGTGTGCGTGTGTGTGTTGTGTGTGTGTGTGTGTGTGTGTGTGTGTGTGTGTATATTACAGTGAGTGCGTTTATACAGTATTATAAATAATCTTATCACACAGTTTCTCCCCAGAGTTCACCTTATTAGTTCATCTGTCTGTCTGTCTGTCTGTCTGTCTGTCTGTCTCACTCTCCTTCTGTCACTCCCTCTCTTTGTCTCTCTCTCTGTCTTTCTCTCTGTCCATCTCACTCTGTGTCTGTCTCCCTGTCTTTCACTCACTCTGTCTCTTTATATTCTTCCTTTTCTCTTTATTCTCTGCTCCTTTCTCTTTCTGTCTGTGGCTCAGCCATTTTCTGTCTCTCTGCCTGTCTGTCTTTCATTCTCTATTCTCTCATTTTTCCTCATCTTTCCCCTTTATTCAGCTTTTTACAATTCTCATGCATGCTTTATTTTTCTATCCGCCCATCTCTCATTCTCTCTTCATTAATCTTTTTTCTTCTTACAATTTCTGCTCTGTCTCTTCTCTGTCTTCATCATCTGTCTGTCTGTCTCCGTCTTTTTCTGTCTCATTTACACACACATTCCATCCGACACAAGCGGACTGCAGGGTACAGTGTGTGTGTGTGTGTGTGTGTGTGTGTGTGTGTGTGTGTGTGTGTGTGTGTGTGTGTGTGTGTGTGTGTGTGTGTGTGTG
>CM022775.1:20724443-20726943 GCA_012411365.1 Ameiurus melas
GCTCTCGGCTAATCAGAACGCACCATACTACTCTCGGCCAATCAGAACACACCGTACTGCTCTTGGCCAATTAGAACGCACCGTACTACTCTCAGCCAATCAGAACACACTGTACTGCTTTCGGCCAATCAGAACACACCGTACTGCTATCGGCCAATCAGAACAGCCCGTGCTGCTCTCGCCGAATCCCACAGCTGCACTGTTCTGTGCTTGTTTATCCTACATCACGTCTGTGTACTAACACACACACACACACACACACACACACACCGTTATCACAGTGATCTTCACCCTCATCACTCAAAGAAGAACACAAAGTTCTAAACTTTCAAAACACGTCATGTTTACTCTCTTTAACTACAACCAGAACGAGATAAAAGCGTAGCAGGTGCTGCGTGGCGTCAGGTGATGATTAATTCTCTAGAACAGCAGCTCCGGCAGTAAAGCGGGTTTATATTAACGCACTCATTCTAATGCCTTGCGGTTTCTATGGTAACGGCTCATTCACAGCGACGCGTGCAGCGGACGCTCCACTGAACATTTCTGTAAGGAGATGTTTATGATATTTGTGGAAGGAGACGCCAGTGTCAGTGCTTTGTGAGAGTCAGCGGTAAAGCTGCTGTAATCAGGTCATGCTATTCAACTTCACCGGACACACACACACACACACACACACACACACACTGAAACACTGCCAAATGCTCACACAAACAACTGTGTTTGTTCACATACAATTTAGGCTCCAACATACACACATTAACATAGTGTGTGTGTGTGTGTGTGTGTGTGTGTGTGTGATACCAAAGCAGAACTTCAGCAGTGTAGAAATAAGTGCTGAATTTGAAATCTGTGTGTGTGTGTGTGTGTGTTTGGCTCGCCTCCAGTCTGATTTGTTTTGTCAAGCACTAACTGACTGTAGGAACGGTTATGCATGGAGAAAAACACACAATAGCGTACTTGTTACCCTCACAATACAGGAAGCACACACACACACACACACACACACACACACACACACATAAAGCCATTTCCAGCTCTAATAAACGCTTCACTGAATCACATACTTTCAGCTCCTGTAGTATAAGTTCAGGAGAATCATCTAACTGATTCACTGAATCACTGATTCACAGATTTCAACTCTTCAGCTGCTCATTCTTGATTACCAGTTTGGGCAACTTCCTGAAAATGGGCGGAGTTTTCCCCCACTGTCAATCAACTGCTTATCTTTCAGATTAACTACCAGGTTCTCTACCCTGAAGGCACAGCACATCTGTATTGTGTGTTGTGTGTGTGTGTGTGTATGCATGTGCTGTTGACTGTTTAGTGCACTGTGTGCACCAACAATGCTAGCTAAATACGCAGCATGCGCTACACAGAAGTGCACCATGTGACAGTGTAGTGCAGTAGTGTGTGATTTAGGACGGAGCCCGTGTCTGAGACGATGCTGTGAAGTCGACTATGCAACTGAACAGAAACTAACGCTAATACACACACGCACACACGCACACACACACACTGGGTTTACCTATTGTATACCCCCCCCCACCCCACCCCACACACACACACACAGTCACTCTCTCTCAGGCAGATCAGTATGAAAGGCCGTGGGCAGCGGAACAAAACCCACTTCACACACACTCCTCAGGAATTCCTTTATTGTGTAAACGTGGCCTAAGACGCCTGGAGAGGGGGTTGTGTGTGTGTGTGTGTGTGTGTGTGTGAGAGAGAGTGTGTGTGTGTGTGTGTAGCAGAATGCCTTAAAGGCACATGCCATCATTTTCTCGATGAAAACTCACATGTCTCGACTCATTAGATTCTCCACCTTATTAAGATTCAATTCCTTTCTTTCTTTCTTCAAGCTCTTTATCTCTCCTTCTTTATTCCTCTTTCGTTCCTTTCCCTTTTTCCTTCTTTCTGTCTTCCAGCCTTCTTTATTCTTTCTCATTACTGTCTTTTGTCCGTTCTCTTTTTCCTTCGTCCTCTCTCTTTCTCTATTCCTCCATCCATCCATCCTTACGTTCTTTTATCCTTTCTTTCTTTCCTTCTTTCCCTTTCACTCTGTGTGGATCAGCAGGTAGCTGCTGTAATGACAGACTGACAGTACCGTGTTGTGTGTGTGTGTGTGTGTGTGTGTGTGTGTGTGTGTGTGTGTGTGTGTGTGTGTGTGTGTGTGTGTGTGTGTGTGTGTGTGTGTGTGTGTGTGTGTGTGTGTGTGTGTGTGTGTGTGTGTGTGTGTGTGTGTGATTGTGTGAGTGTGTGTGTGTGTGTGTTCAGGTCCTGCTATTCTACCTACTGAAGTTAATCTCCTTGCTGTCACACTCGATTAGAACACAACTGATCACACACACTCTCTCTACACACACAAAAAAAACACACACACACACACACACACACACACACACACACACAGGGACACAGAGAGTCTGTTAGGGTTTGCAAACTCAGTGTCACCATTGCCAGTCAATATTTTCACACACACACACACACACACACACACACA
>CM022775.1:20764443-20784443 GCA_012411365.1 Ameiurus melas
TGTGGAGTTGTGAAGGTGTGAGGAGTTGTGAAGGTGTGTAGAATTGTGAAGGTGTGAGGAGTTGTGAAGGTGTGTAGAGTTGTGAAGGTGTGTGGAGTTGTGAAGGTGTGTAGAGTTGTGAAGGTGTGTGGAGTTGTGAAGGTGTGTAGAGTTGTGAAGGTGTGTGGAGTTGTGAAGGTGTGTAGAGTTGTGAAGGTGTGTGGAGTTGTGTAGATTTGTGTGAAGTTGTATAGAATTATGTGAAGGTGTGCAGAGTTGTGTGAAGGTGTGTGGAGTTGTGAAGGTGTGTGGAGTTGTTTGAAGGTGTGTAGAGTTGTGTGAAGGTGTGTGGAGTTGTGAAGGTGTGTGGAGTTGTTTGAAGGTCTGTGGAGTTGTGAAGGTGTGTGGAGTTGTTTGAAGGTCTGTGGAGTTGTGTGAAGGTGTGGAGAGTTGTGTGAAGGTGTGAGGAGTTATGAAGGTGTGTGGAGTTGTGAAGGTGTGTGGAGTTGTTTGAAGGTGTGTGGAGTTGTGAAGGTGTGTGGAGTTGTTTGAAGGTGTGTGGAGTTGTTTGAAGGTGTGTGGAGTTGTTTGAAGGTGTGAGGAGTTGTGTGAAGTTGTGTGGAGTTGTGTAGAGTTGTGCAGTTATGTGAAGGTGTGAGGAGTTGTGAAGGCGTGAGGAGTTGTGAAGGTGTGTGGAGTTGTTTGAAGGTCTGTGGAGTTGTGTAAAGGTGTGCAGAGTTGTGTGAAGGTGTGAGGAGTTATGAAGGTGTGAGGAGTTGTGAAGGTGTGTGGAGTTGTTTGAAGGTGTGTGGAGTTGTGTAAAGGTGTGCAGAGTTGTGTGAAGGTGTGAGGAGTTATGAAGGTGTGAGGAGTTGTGAAGGTGTGTGGAGTTGTTTGAAGGTGTGTGGAGTTGTGTGAAGGTGTGTGGAGTTGTTTGAAGGTGTGTGGAGTTGTGAAGGTGTGTGAAGTTGTGTGAAGGTGTGTGGAGTTGTGTGAAGGTGTGTGGAGTTGTGTGAAGGTGTGAGGAGTTGTGAAGGTGTGAGGAGTTGTGAAGGTGTGTGGAGTTGTTTGAAGGTATGTGGAGTTGTGTGAAGGTGTGTGGAGTTGTTTGAAGGTGTGTGGAGTTGTTTGAAGGTGTGTGGAGTTGTTTGAAGGTGTGAGGAGTTGTGAAGGTGTGAGGAGTTGTTTGAAGGTGTGTGGAGTTGTGTGAAGTTGTGTGGAGTTGTGTAGAGTTGTGCAGTTATGTGAAGGTGTGTGGAGTTGTGAAGGTGTGTGGAGTTGTTTGAAGGTGTGTAGAGTTGTGTGAAGGTGTGTGGAGTTGTGAAGGTGTGTGGAGTTGTTTGAAGGTCTGTGGAGTTGTGAAGGTGTGTGGAGTTGTTTGAAGGTCTGTGGAGTTGTGTAAAGGTGTGCAGAGTTGTGTGAAGGTGTGAGGAGTTATGAAGGTGTGAGGAGTTGTGAAGGTGTGTGGAGTTGTTTGAAGGTGTGTGGAGTTGTGAAGGTGTGTGGAGTTGTTTGAAGGTGTGTGGAGTTGTTTGAAGGTGTGTGGAGTTGTGTAAAGGTGTGCAGAGTTGTGTGAAGGTGTGAGGAGTTATGAAGGTGTGAGGAGTTGTGAAGGTGTGTGGAGTTGTTTGAAGGTGTGTGGAGTTGTGTAAAGGTGTGCAGAGTTGTGTGAAGGTGTGAGGAGTTATGAAGGTGTGAGGAGTTGTGAAGGCGTGAGGAGTTGTGAAGGTGTGTGGAGTTGTTTGAAGGTCTGTGGAGTTGTGTAAAGGTGTGCAGAGTTGTGTGAAGGTGTGAGGAGTTATGAAGGTGTGAGGAGTTGTGAAGGTGTGTGGAGTTGTTTGAAGGTGTGTGGAGTTGTGTAAAGGTGTGCAGAGTTGTGTGAAGGTGTGAGGAGTTATGAAGGTGTGAGGAGTTGTGAAGGTGTGTGGAGTTGTTTGAAGGTGTGTGGAGTTGTGTGAAGGTGTGTGGAGTTGTTTGAAGGTGTGTGGAGTTGTGAAGGTGTGTGAAGTTGTTTGAAGGTATGTGGAGTTGTGTGAAGTTGTGTGGAGTTGTGTAGAGTTGTGCAGTTATGTGAAGGTGTGAGGAGTTGTGAAGGCGTGAGGAGTTGTGAAGGTGTGTGGAGTTGTTTGAAGGTCTGTGGAGTTGTGTAAAGGTGTGCAGAGTTGTGTGAAGGTGTGAGGAGTTATGAAGGTGTGAGGAGTTGTGAAGGTGTGTGGAGTTGTTTGAAGGTGTGTGGAGTTGTGTAAAGGTGTGCAGAGTTGTGTGAAGGTGTGAGGAGTTATGAAGGTGTGAGGAGTTGTGAAGGTGTGTGGAGTTGTTTGAAGGTGTGTGTGAGTTGTGTGAAGGTGTGTAGGTTGTTTGAAGGTGTGTGGAGTTGTGAAGGTGTGTGAAGTTGTTTGAAGGTATGTGGAGTTGTGTGAAGGTGTGTGGAGTTGTGTGAAGGTGTGAGGAGTTGTGAAGGTGTGAGGAGTTGTGAAGGTGTGTGGAGTTGTTTGAAGGTATGTGGAGTTGTGTGAAGGTGTGTGGAGTTGTGTGAAGGTGTGTGGAGTTGTTTGAAGGTGTGTGGAGTTGTGTGAAGGTGTGAGGAGTTGTGAAGGTGTGAGGAGTTGTTTGAAGGTGTGTGGAGTTGTGTGAAGTTGTGTGGAGTTGTGTAGAGTTGTGCAGTTATGTGAAGGTGTGTGGAGTTGTGAAGGTGTGTGGAGTTGTTTGAAGGTGTGTAGAGTTGTGTGAAGGTGTGTGGAGTTGTGAAGGTGTGTGGAGTTGTTTGAAGGTCTGTGGAGTTGTGAAGGTGTGTGGAGTTGTTTGAAGGTCTGTGGAGTTGTGTAAAGGTGTGCAGAGTTGTGTGAAGGTGTGAGGAGTTATGAAGGTGTGAGGAGTTGTGAAGGTGTGTGGAGTTGTTTGAAGGTGTGTGGAGTTGTGAAGGTGTGTGGAGTTGTTTGAAGGTGTGTGGAGTTGTTTGAAGGTGTGTGGAGTTGTTTGAAGGTGTGAGGAGTTGTGTGAAGTTGTGTGGAGTTGTGTAGAGTTGTGCAGTTATGTGAAGGTGTGAGGAGTTGTGAAGGCGTGAGGAGTTGTGAAGGTGTGTGGAGTTGTTTGAAGGTCTGTGGAGTTGTGTAAAGGTGTGCAGAGTTGTGTGAAGGTGTGAGGAGTTATGAAGGTGTGAGGAGTTGTGAAGGTGTGTGGAGTTGTTTGAAGGTGTGTGGAGTTGTGTAAAGGTGTGCAGAGTTGTGTGAAGGTGTGAGGAGTTATGAAGGTGTGAGGAGTTGTGAAGGTGTGTGGAGTTGTTTGAAGGTGTGTGGAGTTGTGTGAAGGTGTGTGGAGTTGTTTGAAGGTGTGTGGAGTTGTGAAGGTGTGTGAAGTTGTTTGAAGGTATGTGGAGTTGTGTGAAGGTGTGTGGAGTTGTGTGAAGGTGTGAGGAGTTGTGAAGGTGTGAGGAGTTGTGAAGGTGTGTGGAGTTGTTTGAAGGTATGTGGAGTTGTGTGAAGGTGTGTGGAGTTGTTTGAAGGTGTGTGGAGTTGTTTGAAGGTGTGTGGAGTTGTTTGAAGGTGTGAGGAGTTGTGAAGGTGTGAGGAGTTGTTTGAAGGTGTGTGGAGTTGTGTGAAGTTGTGTGGAGTTGTGTAGAGTTGTGCAGTTATGTGAAGGTGTGAGGAGTTGTGAAGGCGTGAGGAGTTGTGAAGGTGTGAGGAGTTGTGAAGGTGTGTGGAGTTGTTTGAAGGTCTGTGGAGTTGTGTAAAGGTGTGCAGAGTTGTGTGAAGGTGTGAGGAGTTATGAAGGTGTGAGGAGTTGTGAAGGTGTGTGGAGTTGTTTGAAGGTGTGTGGAGTTGTTTGAAGGTGTGTGGAGTTGTGAAGGTGTGTGAAGTTGTTTGAAGGTATGTGGAGTTGTGTGAAGGTGTGTGGAGTTGTTTGAAGGTGTGTGGAGTTGTTTGAAGGTGTGAGGAGTTGTGAAGGTGTGAGGAGTTGTGAAGGTGTGGGGAGTTGTGAAGGTGTGTAGAGTTGTGTGAAGGTGTGTAGAGTTATGTGAAGGTGTGTAGATTTGTGGGTTTGTCTCATCTTTGGTAGATGTTGATGTTCTTGATGTTTCTGTCTCATTTCCTCTCTCACTGTATAAAACACTTAGCCTCAAGCTAAATGTGCTAGCTAAATCAGCCTCGGTCATTAGCTAGCTTATGCTAACGTCTATATTTTGTGGTTGCCTAGCAACAGTGTTCTCAGGAAGCTAAATCATTATGCTTCTAAAATCATCAGTGTTGTTCTAGAATGTGATATTTGGTGATTTTTAGCACTGAAGGACATTTCTGGGTGTAGTCATGATCAGCTACACTGTGTGTGTGTGTGTGTGTGTGTGTGTGTGTGTGTGTGTGTGTGTGTGTGTGTGTGTGTGTGTGTGTGTGTGAGGTAATCATTCCCACTTTCTCTTCGGGGATCTGTGGGTGTTAAATGGAATCCGGCTCTGAAAACTAGACACAAAACACACACACACTACCATATCACACCCAAGACTGTCATGTGTGATGAGTGTGTGTGTGGTTGAGTGTGTGTTTGTGTTTCATATTGTGAAAGATGATGCAATTCTCCCTTCTCTGACCACACACACACACACACACACACACACAGACACACAGACACACACTCTCTCTAACATGTTGGCGATTTGATGTTTTGTCTGGAGAGCTGAAATGTCCAGCTAACAAAACACTGACACAATATTGTGTGTGTGTGTGTGTGTGTGTGTGTGTGTGTGTGTGTGTGTGTGTGTGTGTGTAGAGAGAGAGAGGCAAAGAAATGAATATTAACTGTTTCACACACACACACACACACAGGTTGTCCATTTTGATTGACAGGTATCACTTAGTAACAGAGGGTGGAATGTTCCGGTCAGTTATATTTGTATAGTGTTTATAACGGATTTTGTCCCAAAGCAGCTTTAAAGGTCTGAATATATTGTCTAATGTTTTCTTTTCTCTTCTTCAACTTGACGTAGCATCTAGCATAAAACCCTGTTAGCCTAATGTTAGCTAGATTGCTAGTGAACCTGTCTAACTACTAAATGTCAGACTGGTAGCATTCATTTTAGCTAAGCTAAGTATTTAGCACACAATGCTGTGTTTATGTAGCTGGTTAGATAGCTAAATCACATTCAGCTTCAGGGCCTGTCATGTTGAGCTGGAGACGCCTGTCACTCAGCAGGATAAAGGTGTCCTCTGTGTGTGTGTGTGTGTGTGTGTGTGTGTGTGTGTGTGTGTGTGTGTGTGAAGAAAGCACAGCTCCACTTGACTATGCAACCTGAGGCTGTGTGTGAGTTTGATCCACAAAAACCTGTCAACACTCAGATCAATGAGCTTCACACACACACACACACACACACACACACACGCGGTTCTACTTGATCTCTTGGTGTAGACAGATTCTTCGTACGCGCTTCCTGTCCTACTGAGAACTTTTGACACTTGTATTTGTACAAGTGCGCATGCTACACACACACACACACACACACACACACACCTGTAGTGCTGTACTAATGAAGACCCCACAATGTCTAATGATGTAGAAAAGTATTTTTAACTGGATTTCTATGAATATAACTGGAAACAATGGATGCCTAGCATAAACTAGCCAACGACTGAGGCGAATGATTTAGCTCATTAACAACGTAGTAGATACGTGTTTTATACAAACGGTGTACAGACAACATGAGAGTGGAAACTAGACAGAAACATCCAGAACATCCACACTGACCTCAGACGTACTGAAAATATTAGTTTAAAGGAAAATTATTTTTTTTTTAAATGAAGCTGCAGTTACGCTTAGCATCACCGCTAACACAACTAACATTCCACCATATTGAAAATCATCAACACTGTAAACACTCGTTGTAGAACTTGTGAGGGAACAAAGACATGTTCATAAAGTTGTGTCACTGATATCAAAGAGAGGGACAGTGGACACACACACACAGGAAGTGTGTGATTATAAGACTTCAGTGGACTTTAATCAGCAGTGTTTATTCAGCATTTCCCCTCACACACATCCTGTTGTTTGTGTGTGTGTGTGTGTGTGTGTGTGTGAATGCTGCCCTCTGCAGGTCTACATTTATTCTTCTTTAAGTTCCGTATTGAAGCTTCGAAGGTTAGTAAGTTTAAAACAAAACAAAATTCGGTTAATAATTCAATATAATTAAGTTTTAGCATTTTAGTCAGAACAATTATCTCCCGGTTTTATTTATTTATTTTTTTCAGCTGCTCCAAAAGGGTGACGTATTAAAAAAAAAAAAAAGTGCTAACTGGCTAACCAGTTGGTATGTTCAGTGTAATACCAACTTCAACCACAAGGGACGCGATTCATGAAAAGAATCAGTGTGGAGAGTTTAACTCGGCTGCTAACACAGCTAGCATGAATACAGGTTTTAGTGATGAAGAAAAAGAAGAATTTTATTACATTGTTTTTATTTTGGGTTTTTTTAAAGATTCATTTTATTTGGATTATGTAAATACATTATTATTTAGATTATTATAGATGGATTATGTACATTTATTTTGTGCTTCCACACCTGTGACACACATCCTGCTCCTGTTCCTCTCAGAGAGAGAGATCTTTTTTTATGTTTTTATATGATTATGATTAAGTGAGGTTATATCAATAATATACAGAGTGATCATTAATAGCACTTTTACATAACAGAATTATTATTATTCGAAGTTGTTTCTTTTTATGTTATTTTCTTTACGCGGTTGAGAAGTTTGTCTGAAGACAGATTGGGAGCTCAGGAGAACCGAGAAGGTTCCAGATGTTCCAGTGATGTTTACAGGGGAATGAAAATTGGCTTTTGTTAATTAATAAACATTAAAGTCTCGTTTTAGTTTCCAACTCGTATCGTTTTATTTCATTAAACAGGTTTATTCGTGAAAAATAGAAGTGTAGTGATGTGTTTTCACCACACGGTGGAGCTCAGGCGCTGTAGATGAACTTCTCTCCTCCTCTCTTTCTCTCTCTTCCCCGATCCCTCCGTTCTTTCTCTCTGACTTTTCTAATTCTGACCTTACAGTCGTAAAGTAGGTTCGACACTTTAAAGAAGCAACAGATCATCTCAAACGGTTCCTCGGGCCGATCCTACAGCGCGTGCGGTGCGACGTTTCTTCAGTTCACAACTTTACCTTCATTTAGTTCCCATTTAGTCTGACCCTCAAAAACTTTGAACCGTGATCATCTTGTCATATGTAACTTCTCATGAAATTTGCTTGAAGGAAAATAAAGCTTGGAAGGAAGCACACTCAGCTGCACCTGCATCCACTCCAGCAGGGGGCAGCAGTGTGTGTTTATCAGCCAAAACTGAGAAAATGGAAGCTGTAGAAAGAAACATACAACACTGGACTAAATATGATGTAAATTAGCACCTAGCTGTGTCAGTGTATATAATATTGTGTAGTGTTTAAATGTATTGTTTCATGTTCGCACTAATACATCTCTAATTTAGCTAGCTCTGCTTCATTAACAGCCAATCAGAGAGCTCGCTCAGTCACATTCAGATACACTCGTATGTTTACTGTTTACTAGAGACTTGAAAGGTCAGAGTTCACGAGTTATGAACCTAACATGGCTGACCATGTGTTAGCTATGTTAGGGGGTGATGCTAAGCTCTAAGGTTTTAGAGGAACATCTGCTTCCATCCAGATTCCGTCCCATCATAACTTCTGAAAGACTCCGATCTCTAAGACTTTTTTTATATACCCAATCATCTTACTCACCTGTTCCTAATTCACCTCCAGCTGTTTCTTTTTACTAACACTTACTTATCCAGCCTTTTGTTGCCTCCGTCCCAACTTTTTTGAAACGTGTTGCGGCCATCAAATTCAAAATGACCTTATTTTCTCCTTAAAATGGTTCATTTCCTCAGTTTAAACATCTGATATGTTTTCTAAGTTCTGTTGTGACTAACATACGGGTTTATGAGATTCGTGTATCATTGTGTTCTGTTTTCATTTACATTTTACACAGTGTCCCAACTTTTTTGGAACTAGGGTTGTAATAAGCTAAAATCTTTTGGGAAAAATGACTCAGAGGGTCCAGTGGGACCGGTCCAGAACCGGCTCCTTCTCCAGACCAAACGCCTCTTTTAACAAGGCCGCTACAGCAGCGGTTGTACAGGTGTCAGCGCCCTCTGGAACTCCGACTATCCTCACGTTATTACACCGTGACCTCGACTCCAAATCCTCACATTTATTCTCTAATTGAGTCACGGTCGCAGTGAGAGACTCGATAGTAGTCTTCATGTGAACTATATCATCGGTGCAACCGGAGAGAGCGTGCTCCATTTCCCCCACAGTACCTTTTAGTGTGGATATGTTCGCATCCGTAGCGACTTTATCACTAGCCTGCTGTGTTTTCATGACCTGCAGGTCGAGCTGGATAGTAGACAGAGCTTCCCTGAGAGTCTTCTGAAGATTCTCCTGGTGCTCCTGGAACTCCTTTTTGAAAATATCGGCGATGTCCTTCCGCAGTAAAGCCAACAGCTCAAGCCTGAGTGCGGCAAAGTCAGGGTCACCACTCGGGGATGCGACTGCAGGTTCACAAGGAGAAGGAAGCGCGGCTACGGATTCATGGGGGGAGAGAGGCGCGGCTGTGGATTCACAGAGAGAAGGAGGCGCGGGTGCGGATTCATGGACAGAGGAAAACGCGGCTGCGGATTCACGGCGAGAAGGAGCTTGCAGCGCGATCTCTAGGCCTCAGTTTTGTCTGAATGCTACCGTTTTCAAGTTTTTCCCAGACATTTTAACGGCCCACTGAGTTAAAAGTAGAAATAAGGAAACGAAATAGAGTAAGTCAGAATATATTATATGACCAAAAAAGTGCTAATTAATTACAATTTTAATCAAAATCAGCAGGAGACTCAAACTTCACGTCTTACTCCATCGAACATCGAATTCGAACTCCAAGTTTTCATTTTTGGGTGAAATAGCCCTTTAACCATATCATCAAATGTGAAAAAGTTCCAATTCTATGTACTCAAGCTCGAACCCCCAAGCTCCATGTGAAAAAAACCTGAACAATAAGGTTGCATTGCACCATTTTTACATCACTGCATTAATATATTTTTTAGATTGTGAACTCTTGCTGTGCAGCTCGCCAATTTTCATGAAAATTCTCTGAAGTACCTCAAAAGGTATATCATATTTCTTTGCGATACTTAATATTCAGAACATAGAGTAGTCCAAGCAGTATAGCAAGAGCATTAGGAACATCTCCCCTTCCAGTATCATAGCAACATCCAGGACATCAGCTGGGACGAAACCATCATGTCTTGTATCATCACTCAAGTCAGGATGCCCACCTTAACACCCCTAACTGTGACTAACACATAATCAGTTGGCTAAAGAGACAAGAAAAGAAAGAGAGATGACTTGATTTATTGTACTTCTACACAGTAGGAATACAAAACTGCTACTGGGATTAAAGAAACAAAACAAAAACAAAAAAACAAAAAAACAAAAAAAAATATATATATATACAGATATGTGTGTGTGTGTGTGTGTGTGTGTGTGTGTGTGTGTGTGTGTGTGTGTGTGTGTGTGTGTGTGTGTGTGTGTGGTCGGATTGGTCGGATTCCTGCTCAAGATTGCAGACCATCTCAAAATTGACATGGTGGAGAAATGTATCCCACAGATGTAACATTTCAACACATTTGGATCAATGGCAGATTTTAAGTTCATTTTTGTAATTTTCCACAAATGATAATTGTCAAAAACAATGAGGAGTGAGAATTTTGGAGAATTACTTCATGCTGATACAACACTACTTGATCATTTTGAATTTATTCCTGCTGCTCAAACAAATCTAAATCTAAATACAAACAGTGCCTCCATAAAGGAGTTACTTTATGGAGTTACAGACACTACCCACTTAAAGGTTGGTGCCTGTTGTTGAATTTTATAATATCTCTATAACCAGTGACAGTTAATGGGTAGCCATGATGAGCCGGAGGGGTGGGTTGTGGGTTCAATTTTGTTTTTCTTTGTATAAAAAGAACAAAATCTGTGAATATTTACTGCTGTTGCTCAATTTGTTTGTATTTTTGGGAAATTGTGTGGAGGACAGAACAGAAAAGGTGATTTAGATAGGCTTAGCAGTTCAACAGAAATGTTCATCAGAAGGTCAGCAAAAATGTTTAATAAAAAAGAAACGTAGAAAAGTAGAAATGTTGTGTAGAAATGTTCAGCAGAAATGTTCAATAAAAATTAAACTTTAGAACTGGTGATTAGAAATGTTTAGCAAAATTGTTTAGCAGAAATGTTTAGCAGAAATGTTCAGCAGAAATGTTCAATAAAAATGAAACATTAAAAAAAAGACAAACAGTGCCATCTAGGGGATGATAAAGATAGTTACATTATGTTTAATGAAGTTTGTTTGTAGTCTTTAACTTTATCTTTAAACTTCTGGACGCTCTATTTAAGCTTCACAACTCATAAAATTGTGCATGTTTGTGAAGATTATCTCGATGAAGAACACGTAGAAGAATCAGAAAGTTTCGTTGGGCACGGGGCTGATTTTCTGCAATAATCCAAAAGCTAGTGGGAAAATCCTAGTGGCTTTTTGTCGAGGGAACCGGGGTGATGCTAACTTCCGGGTTGGCTTACAAAAATACGTCATCCGTACAGCACTCAATAATTCAGAGTGTCCTAAAGGTCTCCATATATAGGGGAAATTAACTCTTTATAGCAAAATTTCTTCCAAAATTTTACATACTTTATACATTATATATATATATATATATATATATATATATATATATATATTCTTCTTTGTTCAGGTAGCCTTTAAGAACGCCTTTGACAAAAGAAGAACGTATCGAAATCATTCTCATGGCTGGGAATCTCGTGGAGCTGTCACAAGGTTGCGATGGACTTTAACAGGAAACATGGCGAGCACATGACTAAAGTGCACCTATTACGGTTTTTCAGATATTCCCTTTCATGTAATGTGTTATAGAGCTGTTTGTGAATGTAAAAACACCTGCAGTTTCAAAAGTTTCAAAAATCAAAGCTCACGATAAATGGAGTTATTGACTCCATAAAGAAGGAACCGATTCTGAACAGCTGAAACGAGTTGTTAGAGAATCCAGACTTTACTTCCTGTACTAACCGACGTAGGTTTGTAACAAAAAAACCCTCACCTCTGGTCTTCATCAGCTGCTCACTGACAACAGTAGACCAATCAACAGACGGGGACATCTGACCAATCAGAGCAGAGTATGCTCTCTGAAAGGAGGAGTTTAGAATGAATCATGTAGAACGGATCATTGAACGAGTCATTTGTGACACTTTGGGGGAATAAATGTAATGCTGCAGTTTAAATGAGGAGCATGTTAAAGTGTTTTTTGACCTCGGATGCATGAAAATCTATTGTATGAGAAAATTAGTTATGTTTCAAAACCATAATAGGCGCGCTTTGGCAAATTCAGAATGACTGGACGTGATGCGGACCGACCGAGAAGTGGAAGTCCGCTGACGAAGGCACAACCGAGAAGTGGTGCTGGGATAGTGAGGATACAAACAAAAACACTAATAACGCTCCTTCTAGTTGTACCATGATAATGAACATGGTTTTTGTCCTGTGAGCTTCATAATTGTGTCCTTCAAGCTCATATACCGCTATTAGCTCTCTCTATATATACTCATCGGTGTATATTGTCACGCCAAGGCCGCCAGAGGCCGCTGTGGCGCTTCATTTGGAAGGACTTCCGGGTTGAGGGCTAGCTTAACCACTGTGATCTAGCACAGGTGTTTCATGTTAGATCTAGTTATGTTGGCTATTTAAGCGCCGGGTTTTCAGAACCATTATCGTTATTATTTGCTTGTTTACTTATTTATACGTTTAGCGGTTAGTCGTAGTAGGAGGGAAACCTGTTTATGTTTTCAGTGCTAGAGTTCATGCCAAAGAGGTTATGTTCTACACTCCGTTTGCTTCGAGTTTGTGTTTTGCGTTGAATAAAAAGTTCTGATCTACATCTGTGTCTGACTCCACTACGTGCCGTAACATATATCTTAGTTTTGAAGCTGAGCTTTGTTTTAGGATCTTGGAAGCTGTTTAGACGAACCTTGAACAGAAGAACATGTTTGTGTCTCTGTAAGCAGATCAACATTCTGTACTGATCTCACTGTAATGATCTTCTTATGTGTTATCTTCAGATCAGAATGAAACAGAACAAGAAAAAAATGATTACAAAGTAAAAATGAGCAATTTCCCTTACAGAAGTTTGAGCTTGAATCCTAGGCACTGTGGTCACCCCCCCCCCCTCACCAAGAACAGGCAAGAGGTGTGTGTGTGTGTGTGTGTGTGAGTGTGTGAGTGTGTGTGTATGAAAACACAAACTTAGATGTACACACATGTATATGAATGACTGTGAACATCATATCAAATGGAGGAGTGTGTGTGTGTATATGTGTGTGTGTGTATATGTGTGTGTGTGTATATGTGTGTGTGTGTGTATATGTGTGTGTGTGTGTATATGTGTGTATATGTGTGTGTGTGTGTGTGTATAGGTGGAGCCTCCAGTGTTTCAGGACCCCATCCTGCTGGACCTGCTGATGCAGATGATGAACGAGACCCAGGAGAGTGAGGACATGAACGTGGACATTCTGAAGTACACTCAGAAAGACCTGGACACTGCTCTGGAAATGACCCGAAAACAGGTGCGGCGAGTTACGCGTCACTTATCCCTAAAGTTCACGGTACTCCAGTGCAGTGGAAACACGGAACAGGAACTCGATCAGGAACAGTTGATCTCGAGTCTCAGATTTTTGTCAGCAGAGTGAATTCTCTGAATTTTGACCTTCTGTGTCACCTAACATAAATAACTGCTAATGATTCATCAGTGACTCGATCACTTGAGTTTTGTTCCTGTTTTGTTTTATTGTTGTGTTTATATAGTTTGGGGAGAGTGTGTGTTCTGTCCACGGATAACGTTTTAGATGTAAAACGAAGTGCGTGACTTTAAAAGCCATGTGTGTTCTTGTAGGCGGAGGAGAGAGAGGCGGCTCTGAACTCTCTGCACGCTGAGAGAGTGGCGGCTCTGCAAGCTGAGAACGATAGTCTCAGGCTGAATCGTCACATTCTGAACACTCTGGGTAGTTATATGGACGCTCTGAACGCTGACATCGATAGGGTCAGGCTGGAACTTCAGCAGATACGGTAGTGCACACTCTGTCACACTGTTTATTTACAGTCAGTGTTTAACCTCATGCTTCCTACTGTTGGAAATAAAATATACATGAAATAAAACACGAGGGTATGAGTAGTATATGAGTAGTATGTGAGTAGTATATGAGTAGTATGTCATTTTATTGAGAATTCACTGTGGCTGACGTTCACCTAAGACACAACACACAGATAAGCAAGGCGCAGGGGGATACATGTATTTTATTAGTGCTGTAGGCCTCAGAGCGTAGGTGAGGTACGTCTGCACGCAGGCAGAGGTCAACTAAGAGACACACACACACAAAGAGACATACACACACACCCACAGAGGCCTGGTGTGTATGCAGAAAACTATTATAGGATAATGTAAATGCAAGCACTATAAAAAAAAGAAATGTAGAGCAAACATAAAATTTGCTCATAATGTAGAGGATGGTGTGTTTGAAAGTGTCCTTTCTCGACGAAAATCCAGTCAGTGACTTGGACAAGGTCAGTTTATTTTTAAAGAATGAAACAAAAATTAGGATAGTCGGAGTTCCAGAGGGCCCTGACACCTGTTCAACCGCTGCTGTAGCGGCCTTGTTAAAAGACGCGTTTGGTCTGGGGGAGGAGCCGGTTCTGGACCGGTCCCACCGGACCCTTCAGCCGAAGCCGAAGTCTGGTGAACGACCACGAGCTATTGTATGCAGATTCCATTATCACAGTGACCGTGTTGATATTTTATGCCATGCGAGAGAGCTCCAGCAGATTAAAGTGAGGGATCTGAACATCTCCGTTTTCCCTGACTACACAGTCCAGACAGCCCGGGCCCGGGCCGCGTTTAACGAAGTTCGACGTCAACTTCGTGATATTGAGGGAGCTCGCTATGGAATACTTCATCCAGCTCGGCTTCGCATTACATACAACGGAGTCCAGAAGGACTTTATTTCAGCGGAGGAAGCAGCAGAATACGTGAAACTCTTAAAACCGGGGTGAACCACATCACCTACACAGTGTAGTGTTCCTTATTTATTTATTTATTTGGTATTTATTTTATTTATTATTTTATTTATTATTATTATTATTAATTAATTAATTTATTTATTTTCTCTGATAATATTCTTTATTCTAATGTATTCTTTATTCTTTATTCTAATTTATTCTCTATTCTTTATTCTAATTTCTATTTTATTATCATCTTGTTATTCTCTTCTTGTATTTTATTTTAATATGCTACACTGTGTAATATTATTAGGTATAAGTCTTTAAAAGGTAAGGACATTATATTTGTTAAAGTGCGCAGACTATTTAGTAGATTTGAAGTCAGCAGGGGACTTTGTTCGTACTGGAATTTTTTTTTTTAGTAATTTTTTTTTTTTAGCTTACTCTAGGTCCACTTTGTGGACAACCCTAGGGGTGATACACTGCTGTCTCCTTTTTTATGGAGACTTTGGGTGTGTGTCCCTCTTCAGCTCCAATTGGCTATTTATATTCTTATTTTTACTTTAGTTTTTGGGTTTTATAATTTTTATATAACCAGCGACAGCTATTGAGTAGCCATGATGAGCCGGGGGGGGGGCGGGGGGGAATTCTTTTTTATTTTTATTTTTTTTAAATCAATTAATTAACTAATTGATAATGATAATGACAATGATTATTGTTATTATTGTTATTATTTTTTCTCAATGAAATATTTGGGAAGGGAGGGGAGAAAAGGTAAATGAATCACATGAATATGAAACACATGAAAATGAATTATATGTAAATTAATGACATGAATATGAATCACATGAAAATGTATCATATGTAAATGAATCCCATGAAAATGAATCACATGTAAATGAATCCCATGAATGAATATGAATCACATAATAATGAATTACATGTAAATTAATTACATGAATATGCATGAATATGAATCACATGAAAATGTGAATATAAATGAATTACATGAAAATTAATTACATGTAAATGAATCACATGCATGAATATGAAATACATGAAAATGAATCATACGTAAATGAATCACATGTAAATGAATCATATGAAAATGAATAAATAAACAAAGGCAAAAAAAAAAGAATGAAACAAGACAAAATATATTTTGGAGCCAAGCTGTACCTAAGAGATAAGGGTTAATGTAAGGAATGGTGTTCGGGGACAGCTAACTCTAAACATGTTGATGTCTGGGTCAACCTGACCCTAAGAAAACTGTTCAGAAGAGCTTCAGCTCTGGTCTTTGTTGGATCATGATTGGGACGTCTCAACTGTGTGATCATGCAACAATAAACTTGGACCCTTGCCTCTCCTCACTCACGGGCCCCGTGTCTTACTTTCGTCCTTCAACTGGTTAATGTATGTGAGTATCTGTTTCTATGTTAATATTGATTGTCTTTGGGTAATTTGAAAATTTTGATACAACAGGACCAGGAGCTTTGTTAGATTGCATAGTTTTAACTGAATTCATCATTTCTTCAAGAGAGAGTGTGGAGTCCAGTTAAACTGGATTAATGAAAATGAATAATAATTTCTGTTCCTTTAGTGAAAACTTTCAGAGCGTTTTAAATCTACGCCAGCCTTTTGTAAAATTTTACAAAGTATATAATCCGTATATGTAAAATATTGAAATAAATAAAAAGCAGTGCTCGTGTTATTACAGGAGGCGACATTTTGTAGGAAAACGCGAATAGTGAGAGGAGTGTGCGCCTCGGGGACGTGCACTGTAGGGTTGACAAAAGGACAAAAACGCTTTAACAAGTTTGAGATGGAACACCAAAGATGGCAATTAAAGGACAGACATCCAACTTGATTTTAAGAACGTCGGACATAGTTTCGAAGAAAGAGTTCAAAAGTTCTGCAGTTTGAGACAGAGTGCAAACATATGACTGCGGTTACAGGGCGAAAGTTTGCATTTCTCACACACGTCAGGAACATTGGGATATATTTTAGATAGTTTACTCCTAGAGAGGTGAGCTCTGTGGACCACTTTAAATGGTATAAAACTAAGTCTAGCACGTGACGTGGTGGTCCGTATATTATCTAACGTTCTGCCCCAGTAATCGTCCTCAAGCTCCAGGCCCAGTTCCTCTTCACAAGCACTCATGGTTTTGATATTGTAAGAATGGTCCTGTGACCAGATCGTTGCATATATCTGTGAAATAATGGCACCCTTATGAGGATTCAGCTTGAACGCCTCTTCCCATGCAGACTGGAGGTAAGGAGGGAAAACCAGCGAATAGGGAGGAGACACGAGGTCTAATTTGAAAGAAATGAAAAAGGTGAGACGGAGGCAGGCTGAATGACGAGGACAACTCCGAAAAGTTTGCGAAGACATTATAAACAAAAAGATCCTCAAAGCGTTTCAGACCTTTTCCAAAAAAAGAGAATGTGGAATCTATAAAGGAGGGGGGAAAGGGGGGTTATTACATATAGGCGCCATGCTTAAGGCCTAAGATAGATTTTAAAAATTTTTATTATTATTATAAGTGTGTGTGTGTGTGTTTCAGGTTGACCCCTCTCAGCAGATGGAGGTTATGCAGAAGGGTGACGGCAAACGAAAGGTGTTTTTGTTCCAGCTGTACCCCATAACTCTGCTGAACATGTGAGAGTTGTTTTGTTTGTCAATTTTACTCTTGAGTAAAAACACTGAAGAGTTTCATATTATTTTCTCGTGTTATGTACAAAATGTGATTTTCCAATAAAATTGTATGATAAAACATATGATAACACCACAACAAAATAATCACAGCCAAAACCCAAAGAAAGCAAACATTTTGAGCACATAGCATAAAAAAAATACACGGTACAACCCAAAGTCACATTCTTCAGTTATTATTCCATATCTTCCATATGTCAGTCCAGAATTTCACCATTTTGTGATCACAGGAATTAACGCAAAATCAAGACAACTCCACAATATTCCTGGACAAGTTTGTATTCATTGTTGGCTTTTTTAGTATGTATATTTAAAGATATATTTTCTGTATTAATTTATAATTTTGGTGGACATTTTTTAGACTTCATGGCTGCACCTCTAAGCCCGGAGGTAAGGATGCACAATTCATTTCATTAAAACTACATTAAACCACTCTGCTAACGATTCATCAGCGACTCGATCACGAGTTTAATTCCAAAACATTCCTGTTTTATTTTACTGTGATTATATTGTTTGCAGAGAGAGTGTGTGTTCTGTCCATGGATGACGGTTTAGATGTAAAACAAAATGTGTGAGTTTAAAAGACCTGTGTGTTCCTGTAGGCGAGGATGGATGACCTAGCTAGATTTGTAAATCTACGGAATCAAATCATGCAACTCGTTCATCACTGTTACGATCTACTGTAAGTGCACACTAAACCTATTTATCAGTGTTTACAGTCACTGTGTTTAACCTCGTCCTACCTCGCTAGGCAGATCATGTCCGAGGTCAAGGCACTCATCACTCAGATCACAGATGTAAAAGAAACTTCTGAACTTATTCACTCTTATTCTCTGTATCTCTCTACACGTTCATTTTGAACCGGTTTCACTGACTGCGTTTAACGAGCAGAGAAGGAACATGTGATGGAGGACCTCATGGACTTTATGGACCGTGGTATTATTACCAATGATCTATTTGTCCTTCCAGCCTGACGACCCATCTGTTTCTGCACGCATCTCTTCTTGCCTGTCAGACATCTCGGTCTGGATGAAGAAGTGTAACGGTGTTCAGAGCGGTGAAGGGACTGAGACCAGAACGGGCTTTACGACATTTATTCCTTTGGAAAAACCAAAACAACATATGCCTTCAGGCACTGGCGTACATAAAACAGCATCCAATGCAAAGCATAACGCTTCTGATCCTTATCTCTTTACAATAACACAGAAAGAAACATTCCTACAGAAACATACACCTTTAGCATACTAGACATTGATAAAATAAACTTAAGAAAAATGCACAGGAAAATATTTTCTCATTCAAAACTAATTCATTTTACATATGGAGCAACATACCTTTGGAAAAACCAAAACAACATATTCCTTCAGGCACTGGCGTACATAAAACAGCATCTGCGCAAGCAAAATAAAAGGAAGTACACTAAGTTGAATGTGTTATATTAGATGCATCATTCATATCATCACTGTCAGCTCTACTAGAAAGGGAGACATGCAACATGGAGCGTTCAGGTGCACAGAACAAATTCATTACAAATAAAGAGACTCAGTAAACATTCACAGACGAAGACAGAGATAATCCATACACATAATACTAAACTAACTGTAGATTCATTGCTAATTCATTGACTGAATTGTACTTTCCATGCACACTGAACTAAACTACACTGAATGCATGGAAAGTTGCTAGCGGAGTTTACAGCTAGTCACGTGACTCAGTGTGTGACCTCGTGGTCATAATGAAAACATAAATAAACTTTCTCCAAGTTGCTAGAAACGCACCCAAATCCTAACAATACCTGTAAAGCAATATAACATAAGTGATATATCGAAGTTTTCAACTTAAACAAGATTTTCCAGTTACAAAATTAAAACAAAGTGGGGAGTGCTTTATACAGTCAACCTACACAATGCAAAGCATAACGCTTCTGATCGGGTACGGCAACAACACCTGGACAAAAAGTAGCAGAGCTGCAGTACACCGTTTCTCCAAAGGGGGCTCCAAAACACCAATCTCAATACAGCTGCTTAATTACGGCGAAAATCACATACAAACACTAAACTACATTCATAACTCTGTTACAGAAGCACCATCTTCTGCTTAACCTGGGAAAATCTGAGCTTCTCGTCATCCCAGTCTGTCCCTCAATCAACCAGAACTTCACTGTACAGCTCAGTTCACTTACACTCATGCCAACCAGGACGGCCAGGAACCTTGGGGTGATTCTTGATGAGGGCTTGACCTTTACAGACCACATCTCAGCAACTGCACGGTCCTGTAGGTTCATTCTGTACAACATCAAGAAAATCCCACCCTACATCACCAAACAGGTTACACAGATACTAGTCCAGGCTCTTATCATCTCTAAACTGGACTACTGCAACTCACTGCTTTCAGGCCTCCCAGCCAGCTCCATCAAACCCCTTCAAATGATTCAGAATGCTGCAGCGCGCCTTGTCTTCAACCAGCCCAAGACAACCCATGTCACACCCCTCTTCATCTCCCTTCACTGACTTCCTGTAGCTGCCCGCATCAAGTTCAAGGCCTTGATGCTCACCTACAAGACCTTGTCAGGAACAGCACCCTCCTACCTCAACTCTCTCCTGAAGGCCTACGTTCCCTCTCGCAATCTGCGATCGACTAGCGACCGACGTTTAGTAGTTCCCACTCAGCGAGGCGTAAGGTCCCTTTCCAGAACCTTCACGCTTACCGTTCCCCAGTGGTGGAATGCTCTTCCGATCTCAATCCGGACTGCAAAATCTCTCACCATCTTCAAAAAACAGCTAAAGACCCACCTCTTCCATGAACACCTAACCAACTCCTAGAAAGAAAAAAAAAAACCACACACAGCGCACTTACACCTCTACTCTGTACACTTTGCTTCCTCTGTTATTCAATTAATGGATCTTGTACAGTAGCACTACTTGTATTGTTCCCTGCTTGATATATCGCTTTGATTATTTGTAAGTCGCTTTGGATAAAAGCGTCTGCCAAGTGAATAAATGTAAATGTAAATGTAACTCCAGAGGCTGGACAAGATCATTGAACCAATACAGTTTGCAGAGTGGGCAGCTCCCATTGTTCCAGTCAGGAAAGTGATGGTTCTATCCCAATTTGTAGGGATTATAAATTCACCGTAAATCCACCTCTAGTGTGGAAAAAATCGCTTTTTTTCTTCTGCTTTTTTGTGCTGTTCCAATGCACT
>CM022775.1:20789443-20806943 GCA_012411365.1 Ameiurus melas
ACTGCAAATCTACCAAGACCTGGCCGTCCCTCTAAACTTTCAGCTCAGACAAGGAGAAGACTGATCAGAGATGCAGCCAAGAGGCCCATGATCACTCTGGATGAACTGCAGAGAACTACAGCTGAGGTGGGAGAGTCTGTCCATAGGACAACAATCAGTCGTACACTGCACAAATCTGGCCTTTATGGAAGAGTGGCAAGAAGAATATATATAAAGTGTCCTTTCTCAACGAAAATCCAGTCAGGAGTGACTTGGACAAAGAATGAAACAAGGCAAAATATATTTTGGAGCCAAGCTGTACCTAAGAGATAAGGGTTAATGTAAGGAATGGTGTTCGGGGACAGCTAACTCTAAACATGTTGATGTCTGGGTCAACCTGACCCTAAGAAAACTGTTCAGAAGAGCTTCAGCTCTGGTCTTTTTTGGATCATGATTGGGACGTCTCAACTGTGTGATCATGCAAAATAAACTTGGACCCTTGCCTCTCCTCACTCATGGGCCCCGTGTCTTACTTTCGTCCTTCAGCTGGTTAATGTATGTGAGTATCTGTTTCTATGTTCAATATTAATTGTCTTTGGGTAATTTGAAAATTTTGATACAACAGGACCAGGAGCTTTGTTAGATTGCATAGTTTTAACTGAATTCATCATTTCTTCAAGAGAGAGTGTGGAGTCCAGTTAAACTGGATTAATGAAAATGAATAATAATTTCTGTTCCTTTTGTGAAAACTTTCAGAGCGTTTTAAATCTACGCCAGCCTTTTGTAAATGTATAGAAAGTATATAATCCATATATGTAAAATATTGAAATAAATAAAAAGCAGTGCTCGTTTTATTACAGGAGGCGACATTTTGTAGGAAAACGCGAATAGTGAGAGGAGTGTGCGCCTCGGGGACGTGCACTGTAGGGTTGACAAAAGGACAACAATGCTTTAACAAGTTATAACCTGGACAGGGTGCCAGTCTATCGCAGGGCACAATCACATACACACTCACACACCCATTCATACACTATGGACAATTTACCAAGCTGCCAATCAACCTACCGTGCATGTCTTTGGACTGGGGGAGGAAACCGGAGTACCCGGAGGAAACCCCCGCAGCACGGGGAGAACATACAAACTCCGCACACACATGGCCCCGGCGGGAATCGAACCCCGGACCCTGGAGGTGTGAGGCGAACGTGCTAACCACGTGCGGGATTTTAGGATTATGTTCTTAAAACAGCTTTGCCTTTCATTAATAAAAAAAAAAATACATCAGAGTCCAAAATTGTAAGTAAATAAATAAATAAATAAATAAATAAATAAAATTGTTTGCTACGGAGCCCCTAAAGGGACATGGTGGTGCAGCTGTAAACTGATGCACCATTCTCCTACACACAACAGGACGTGAGAAGTGGATTCTGGAATGTTGGGAGTTGAGTGAGCTTGTTTTTAAACCTGACACTTCTAAATTCACTCTGGTTAAATAATTACTTTAAATAGAATATTCCCTGTACTTTAGAGACATTGTACTGTTCGTGAAGAACTCTAACTTTTTAATGGATAAACCGTCACAAACACGATCTCATGATGGAAATCATCAGCTTTTGTGTTGAGATTATACTGGGGGGAAATCTTCTATATTTCTAAATTCCTTCTACCAGAAGGAGTGGGGAAATTAGCAAAATTAACTAGGAATAAAACCACTACAGAGAGAAACACTCAATCATTACATAGCAGTGAAGATTTCATGAAATTTTTCATTGATCAGGTTGAAAATATTAGACGTGAAATACAGGCCATTAAATTAAAACCGGACAGTACTGTAACAAACCCTTTACATGACAATGTAGCAATATCAGATCAATGTTTACAGTGTTTTGCTCCGCTTAGAGAGACCGAACTAGCTACATTAATCTCTTCAGGCAATTCATCAATCTGCATACTAGATCCCATACCTACATGTTTGTTTAAACAGATTTGTCCAGGAGTAATTGAACCACTTTTAAATATAATCAATTCTTCCCTAAGCACTGGCTATGTCCCTAAATCACTTAAATTAGCAGTTATTAAACCCTTGATTAAAAAACCTGACCTTGACCCGTCTCAACTGTCCAGCTATAGACCAATATCAAATCTCCCCTTCATCTCTAAGATCTTAGAAAAGGTTGTAGCAAAGCAGTTCTGCTCGTACTTACACAGGAACAACATTCATGAAATGTCTCAGTCAGGATTTAGACCTCATCATAGCACAGAGACAGCGTTAGTTAAAGTAGTAATGACCTTCTACTGACCTCTGATCAGGGCTGTGTCTCTCTGCTTGTGTTACTCGACCTTAGTGCAGCTTTTGATACTATCTATAGTATCAAAATATACATATATACATATATACATATAGTATATAGTATAGAAATTCAATAAATTAAACATTTTAATAACTATTAATAACTTAAAATTTAAGGTGTTAATAGTTATTAAAATGTTTAATTTATTGAATTTCAATACTATATATGACCCACTCACTGAGTGATCTATATATAGTAGAATATAACATTAGTAATAACTAAACAAACGATGTAATTACCAGTCTTTTCTCCCCACAAGGTCTGTAGGTTTGTACTATATTTGTATGTGTGATCTGAGCGCCATCTGGTGGACAGATGCCATTTAGATTTGAAACTCGTGCCATTTCAGAGTTGAGTATGGGCGCAACCAAGTGTAGAATTGGAGGGGGGACACACCTATTTTCCTTAACAAAATGAAGTATATTAAAAAGGAATATAAATTAATGAAATAGAATAGATGAAGAAAAGACAGATCCGTTTGCAGTGTTCATTACAGGGGGACATATAGAAGAGATTTTGTACAGTATATGGGGGGTTATCGTCGGGGACACACACGACAGATTAGCATTACCTCAACATTGGCGCGGACACGACCCCCCAAAGAATACGTGGTTTGGCCCGTGGTTGTAGGAGACACAGCAGCGACGGAGTTTTCTTCACATTTTGTCGAGTATTCAATCAGGTAAGGATGATGACGTGAACTTGATTATAATATTCATGTTTATCATTCTGTTCTTGTTTGCCAGGCACTTGTACAAGTTCGGTAATCAAGTTGTTGTTCAACAAGTCATTTTAATCTTAAATTGTAATAGTAATTGTAAAATTGTAAGCGTACCCTCGATTTTGTAAACAGCGCACGTAGCGCGTAAAGTTCATATAATACATTCACAATCCGTTCCCTCAGTTTTTATACATCGGTTCCCTCCAATTTTATACATCCGTTCCCTCAGTTTTTATACATCGGTTCCCTCCGATTTTATACATCGGTTCCCTCCAATTTTATACATCCGTTCCCTCAGTTTTTATACATCGGTTCCCTCCGATTTTATACATCGGTTCCCTCCGTTTTTATGAATCGGTTCCCTCCGTTTTTATACATCGGTTCCCTCAGATTTTATGAATCGGTTCCCTCCGTTTTTATACATCGGTTCCCTCCGTTTTTATACATCGGTTCCCTCCTTTTATACATCGGTTCCCTCCGTTTTTATACACCGGTTCCCTCAATTTTATACATCCGGTTCCCTCCGTTTTTATACATCGGTTCCCTCAGTTTTTATACATCGGTTCCCGTTTTTTATACACCGGTTCCCTCCGTTTTTATACATCGGTTCCCTCAGATTTTATACATCGTTCCCTCAATTTATACACCGGTTCCCTCAGTTTTTATACACGGTTCCCTCCGTTTTTTTAACCACAGTTCCCTCTGTTTTTACATCGGTTCCCTCCGTTTTATACATCGGTTCCCTCAGATTTTATACATCGGTTCCCTCAGATTTTATACATCGGTTCCCTCCGTTTTTATACATCGGTTCCCTCCGTTTTTATACATCCGTTCCCTCAGTTTTTATACATCGGTTCCCTCCAATTTTATACATCCGTTCCCTCAGTTTTTATACATCGGTTCCCTCCAATTTTATACATCGGTTCCCTCCGTTTTTATACATCGGTTCCCTCCGTTTTTATACATCGGTTCCCTCCGTTTTTATACATCGGTTCCCTCAGTTTTTATACATCGGTTCCCTCCGTTTTTATACATCGGTTCCCTCCGTTTTTATACATCGGTTCCCTCCGTTTTTATACATCGGTTCCCTCCGTTTTTATGAATCGGTTCCCTCCGTTTTTATACATCGGTTCCCTCAGATTTTATGAATCGGTTCCCTCCGTTTTTATACATCGGTTCCCTCCGTTTTTATACATCGGTTCCCTCCGTTTTTATACATCGGTTCCCTCAGTTTTTATACATCGGTTCCCTCCGTTTTTATACATCGGTTCCCTCAGTTTTTATACATCGGTTCCCTCCGTTTTTATACATCGGTTCCCTCAGTTTTTATACATCCGTTCCCTCAGTTTTTATACATCCGTTCCCTCAGTTTTTATACATCGGTTCCCTCCGTTTTTATACATCGGTTCCCTCCGTTTTTATGAATCGGTTCCCTCCGTTTTTATGAATCGGTTCCCTCCGTTTTTATACATCGGTTCCCTCCAATTTTATACATCGGTTCCCTCCGTTTTTATACATCGGTTCCCTCCGTTTTTATACATCGGTTCCCTCCGTTTTTATACATCGGTTCCCTCCGTTTTTATACATCGGTTTCCTCAGATTTTATACATCGGTTCCCTCCGTTTTTATACACCGGTTCCCTCAGTTTTTATACGCCTCGGTTCCCTCAGTTTTTATACATCGGTTCCCTCAGTTTTTATGAATCGGTTCCCTCCGTTTTTATCCGGTTCCCTCAGATTTTATACATCGGTTCCCTCCGTTTTTATACACCGGTTCCCTCCGCTTTTTATACACCGGTTCCCTCCGTTTTTATACATCGGTTCCCTCAGTTTTTTATACACCGGTTCCCTCAGTTTTTTATACATCGGTTCCCTCAGTTTTTATACCGGTTCCCTCAGTTTTTTATGAATCGGTTCCCTCCGTTTTTATACACGGTTCCCTCAGTTTTTATACACCGGTTCCTCCGATTTTATACATCGGTTCCCTCCGTTTTTATGAATCGGTTCCTCCGTTTTTATACATCGGTTCCCTCAGATTTTATGAATCGGTTCCCTCCGTTTTTATACATCGGTTCCCTCCGTTTTTATACATCGGTTCCCTCCGTTTTTATACATCGGTTCCCTCCGTTTTTATACATCGGTTCCCTCCGTTTTTATACATCGGTTCCCTCCGTTTTTATACATCGGTTCCCTCCGTTTTTATACATCGGTTCCCTCAGATTTTATACATCGGTTCCCTCCGTTTTTATACATCGGTTCCCTCCGTTTTTATACATCGGTTCCCTCCGTTTTTATACATCGGTTCCCTCCGTTTTTATACATCGGTTCCCTCCGTTTTTATACATCGGTTCCCTCAGATTTTATACATCGGTTCCCTCCGTTTTTATACATCGGTTCCCTCCGTTTTTATACATCGGTTCCCTCCGTTTTTATACATCGGTTCCCTCCGTTTTTATACATCGGTTCCCTCCGTTTTTATACATCGGTTCCCTCCGTTTTTATACATCGGTTCCCTCCGTTTTTATACATCGGTTCCCTCAGTTTTTATACATCGGTTCCCTCCGTTTTTATACATCGGTTCCCTCCGTTTTATACGCCAGTTCCCTCCGTTTTATACATCCCGGTTCCCTCCGTTTTTATACACCGGTTCCCTCAGATTTTGTAGATCGGTTCCTCCCGTTTTATACATCGGTTCCCTCCGTTTTTTATACATCGGTTCCCTCCGTTTTTTATACATGGTTCCCTCCGTTTTTATACACCAGTTCCCTCAGTTTTTATACATCGGTTCCCTCTGTTTTTATACATCGGTTCCCTCAGTTTTTATACATCGGTTCCCTCCGTTTTTATACATCGGTTCCCTCAGTTTTTATACATCCGTTCCCTCAGTTTTTATACATCGGTTCCCTCAGTTTTTATACATCGGTTCCCTCCGTTTTTATACATCGGTTCCCTCCGTTTTTATGAATCGGTTCCCTCCGTTTTTATACATCGGTTCCCTCAGATTTTATGAATCGGTTCCCTCCGTTTTTATACATCGGTTCCCTCCAATTTTATACATCGGTTCCCTCCGTTTTTATACATCGGTTCCCTCCGTTTTTATACATCGGTTCCCTCCGATTTTATACATCGGTTCCCTCCGTTTTTATACATCGGTTTCCTCAGATTTTATACATCGGTTCCCTCCGTTTTTATACATCGGTTCCCTCAGTTTTTATACATCGGTTCCCTCAGTTTTTATACATCGGTTCCCTCAGTTTTTATGAATCGGTTCCCTCCGTTTTTATACATCGGTTCCCTCAGATTTTATACATCGGTTCCCTCCGTTTTTATACATCGGTTCCCTCCGTTTTTATACATCGGTTCCCTCCGATTTTATACATCGGTTCCCTCCGTTTTTATACATCGGTTCCCTCCGTTTTTATACATCGGTTCCCTCAGTTTTTATACATCGGTTCCCTCCGTTTTCATACATCGGTTCCCTCAGATTTTATGAATCGGTTCCCTCCGTTTTTATACATCGGTTCCCTCCAATTTTATACATCGGTTCCCTCAGTTTTTATACATCGGTTCCCTCCGTTTTTATACATCGGTTCCCTCAGTTTTTATACATCGGTTCCCTCCGTTTTTATACGTCGGTTCCCTCCGTTTTTATACATCGGTTCCCTCAGTTTTTATACATCGGTTCCCTCCGTTTTTATACATCGGTTCCCTCCGTTTTTATACATCGGTTCCCTCCGTTTTTATACATCGGTTCCCTCCGTTTTTATACATCGGTTCCCTCAGTTTTTATGAATCGGTTCCCTCCGTTTTTATACATCGGTTCCCTCAGATTTTATGAATCGGTTCCCTCCGTTTTTATACATCGGTTCCCTCCAATTTTATACATCGGTTCCCTCAGTTTTTATGAATCGGTTCCCTCCGTTTTTATACATCGGTTCCCTCAGATTTTATGAATCGGTTCCCTCCGTTTTTATACATCGGTTCCCTCCGTTTTTATACATCGGTTCCCTCAGATTTTATGAATCGGTTCCCTCCGTTTTTATACATCGGTTCCCTCCGTTTTTATACATCGGTTCCCTCAGATTTTATGAATCGGTTCCCTCCGTTTTTATACATCGGTTCCCTCCAATTTTATACATCGGTTCCCTCAGTTTTTATACATCGGTTCCCTCCGTTTTTATACATCGGTTCCCTCAGTTTTTATACATCGGTTCCCTCCGTTTTTATACATCGGTTCCCTCAGTTTTTATACATCGGTTCCCTCCGTTTTTATACATCGGTTCCCTCCGTTTTTATACATCGGTTCCCTCCGTTTTTATACATCGGTTCCCTCAGATTTTATGAATCGGTTCCCTCCGTTTTTATACATCGGTTCCCTCCAATTTTATACATCGGTTTTCTCAGATTTTATACATCGGTTCCCTCCGTTTTTATACATCGGTTCCCTCAGTTTTTATACATCGGTTCCCTCAGTTTTTATACATCGGTTCCCTCAGTTTTTATGAATCGGTTCCCTCCGTTTTTATACATCGGTTCCCTCAGATTTTATGAATCGGTTCCCTCCGTTTTTATACATCGGTTCCCTCCGTTTTTATGAATCGGTTCCCTCAGTTTTTAGCGAATCACACACACACATCCCATCTTATTCCTCCGTCAGCATGAGAAACATAAAGGGCTATAAATCAGCGCAGACTATTTGATTGACAGTTTGACAGAAAGTGTATGATAGAACTACTACTGTAGTATTCATTCTTCTTAATCTAATTCATTCTTCTTCTTTATGCAAAAAAAAAATATTATTTAATCGACCCGTCTTTATTTAAAAACAATGTTTTTGTTAACAATAAAAGCGCTAACAGTCACGAGGCGGTCAGGTGTGGGGCACATGCATGGTATGTGGTGCGTGTTTAAATGTTTGATCTGCACCTATTGGGACAAGTTTGTATTCATTGTTGGCTTTTTTAGTATGTATATTTAAAGATATATTTTCTGTATTAATTTATAATTTTGGTGGACATTTTTTAGACTTCATGGCTGCACCTCTAAGCCCGGAGGTAAGGATGCACAATTCATTTCATTAAAACTACATTAAACCACTCTGCTAACGATTCATCAGCGACTCGATCACGAGTTTAATTCCAACACATTCCTGTTTTATTTTACTGTGATTATATTGTTTGCAGAGAGAGTGTGTGTTCTGTCCATGGATGACGGTTTAGATGTAAAACAAAATGTGTGAGTTTAAAAGACCTGTGTGTTCCTGTAGACGAGGATGGATGACCTAGCTAGATTTGTAAATCTACGGAATCAAATCATGCAACTCGTTCATCACTGTTACGATCTACTGTAAGTGCACACTAAACCTATTTATCAGTGTTTACAGTCACTGTGTTTAACCTCGTCCTACCTCGCTAGGCAGATCATGTCCGAGGTCAAGGCACTCATCACTCAGATCACAGATGTAAAAGAAACTTCTGAACTTATTCACTCTTATTCTCTGTATCTCTCTACACGTTCATTTTGAACCGGTTTCACTGACTGCGTTTAACGAGCAGAGAAGGAACATGTGATGGAGGACCTCATGGACTTTATGGACCGTGGTATTATTACCAATGATCGTCGAGCAGAAGGTACTACGCTGAAATACCCTCCCGGGTCACAATAACTCTTCTGCACGGTAGCTTTGTATATATAAGTTTTATAGAAGGCTGTTTTAGTTTGATATGGCGTCGTAACCCTCAGGTTCGAGTTTAAAGAGCCATGGCATTTAACACACTTGTCCTCTACTTCTCGATATATTACAGAAAGTCTCGACTTAGACAAATGGAAAAGGTTTTGAAGAAATGCATTCACTTTAGTATTGTCTGTAGGAAAGTCGGATTTATAAAGTGAAGAGTAAAACCATTTAAAAGTAGCATTCATTTCCATGGGATCTGTAGTGACAATATTATAAGTGTGCGCAGGCTAATCTTAAACAAACCTGTGCGCGTGCTGCTTTAAACCGTATTTCCTGTCGCGTGTTCATGTTAAAGTCTTGCTGAATGTGTTAAATATGTTGCAGAGCCACACTCACGAGCGTCATAAACTGATTAAAATAATTTATAATAATAATTTCTGTTCCTTTAGTGAAAACTTTCAGAGCGTTTTAAATCTACGCCAGCCTTTTGTAAAATTTTACAAAGTATATAATCCGTATATGTAAAATATTGAAATAAATAAAAAGCAGTGCTCGTGTTATTACAGGAGGCGACATTTTGTAGGAAAACGCGAATAGTGAGAGGAGTGTGCGCCTCGGGGACGTGCACTGTAGGGTTGACAAAAGGACAAAAACGCTTTAACAAGTTTGAGATGGAACACCAAAGATGGCAATTAAAGGACAGACATCCAACTTGATTTTAAGAACGTCGGACATAGTTTCGAAGAAAGAGTTCAAAAGTTCTGCAGTTTGAGACAGAGTGCAAACATATGACTGCGGTTACAGGGCGAAAGTTTGCATTTCTCACACACGTCAGGAACATTGGGATATATTTTAGATAGTTTACTCCTAGAGAGGTGAGCTCTGTGGACCACTTTAAATGGTATAAAACTAAGTCTAGCACGTGACGTGGTGGTCCGTATATTATCTAACGCTCTGCCCCAGTAATCGTCCTCAAGCTCCAGGCCCAGTTCCTCTTCACAAGCACTCATGGTTTTGATATTGTAAGAATGGTCCTGTGACCAGATCGTTGCATATATCTGTGAAATAATGGCACCCTTATGAGGATTCAGCTTGAACGCCTCTTCCCATGCAGACTGGAGGTAAGGAGGGAAAACCAGCGAATAGGGAGGAGACACGAGGTCTAATTTGAAAGAAATGAAAAAGGTGAGACGGAGGCAGGCTGAATGACGAGGACAACTCCGAAAAGTTTGCGAAGACATTATAAACAAAAAGATCCTCAAAGCGTTTCAGACCTTTTCCAAAAAAAGAGAATGTGGAATCTAAAGGAGGGGGGAAAGGGGGGTTATTACATATAGGCGCCATGCTTAAGGCCTAAGATAGATTTTAAAAATTTTTATTATTATTATAAGTGTGTGTGTGTGTGTGTTTCAGGTTGACCCCTCTCAGCAGATGGAGGTTATGCAGAAGGGTGACGGCAAACGAAAGGTGTTTTTGTTCCAGCTGTACCCCATAACTCTGCTGAACATGTGAGAGTTGTTTTGTTTGTCAATTTTACTCTTGAGTAAAAACACTGAAGAGTTTCATATTATTTTCTCGTGTTATGTACAAAATGTGATTTTCCAATAAAATTGTATGATAAAACATATGATAACACCACAACAAAATAATCACAGCCAAAACCCAAAGAAAGCAAACATTTTGAGCACATAGCATAAAAAAAATACACGGTACAACCCAAAGTCACATTCTTCAGTTATTATTCCATATCTTCCATATGTCAGTCCAGAATTTCACCATTTTGTGATCACAGGAATTAACGCAAAATCAAGACAACTCCACAATATTCCTGGACCTGGATACAAGTTGCGTTCACATTCATGGGATAATTCACGCTGCATTACATCACCCAGACATCACATGTAATGGTATTTTGGGCAAACCAGGGGTGTGTCAACTCTATAAAAGGGGAGCCCCATTTCAGGGGACTGGGAGATCACTTTTTGAGATGTCCCAAACTGTTTGGATCTCATGTAACGAATTAAATAAATTGGACCTTCACCTTTTCTCACTCACTGGTTCCGTGTGGTGATTTAGACTTTGAGTATCTCAGCTGATGAAAGCTATTGTAAGTACATTCAATATTTTCTAAATTGTTATATTGGTAATAAGAAAGTAGGCAAAAATTTGACCTACAAGTTCCATCCATATTGGTTGAGATAATGGTACTTAACACTCCCAACAGACCTGCTCTCACACACATGCCATGCGCTGCCACCACCACGGGCTTTGGACACTGCAGACACATCAAACACAATATTATACAGGTGAGAAAATGGATGTGCTTGGAATGGCTACCATGGCAGTGCAGACCCAGAATATAGAAAGGAGACTGGTAATGATTGTTGTGGAGGGCGCAGGGCCTAGTGTGTTAGGAAGAATTTGGCTACAGAAATTGTTTGCTGCCTCAGCTGGTAAATACAGTGACAAATGTACCAGGACACAAGTTGGCTAACGTATTGGAGAGACACTCCGAGGTGCTCAAAGAAGAGTTGGGTCCACTGGTAGAGAGAGAACTCCAGAGGCTGGACAAGATCATTGAACCAATACAGTTTGCAGAGTGGGCAGCTCCCATTGTTCCAGTCAGGAAAGTGATGGTTCTATCCCAATTTGTAGGGATTATAAATTCACCGTAAATCCACCTCTAGTGTGGAAAAAATCGCTTTTTTTCTTCTGCTTTTTTGTGCTGTTCCAATGCACTTAAAGGTAATAAACATGTGTGTACCAAAACATTTGACATTGCAACACTTTTGACATTGCAACCAGTAGGGGCGGCTGTGGCGCAGTTGGTAGAGTGGGTTGTCCACTAATCGTAGGGTTGGAGGTTCAGTTCCCGGGTGACTCCACATACCGAAGTGTCCTTGGGCAAGACACTGAACCCCAAGTTGCTCCCGATGGCAAGCTAGCACCTTGCATGGCAGCTCTGCTACCACTGGTGTGTACATTTACTTTTCTGGGAGAAATGGTGCGTTTTCTGGAAAAGTCCCAGGGGTGCCAATACTTTCGTCCATGACTGTATTAGGATCAACACATGAGCGCCCTGTGTCACAGGATGTGCTTTGCTACACGTTTTCCCCATATTTTATTTATTATTTTTTTCTTTTACAGCTTCTATTACGTTCAAAGTTTGAATCAATTGAACATGAAGATCAAGTGAATATTCGTCTCGTGCAGACAGAAAAGATTCCAAATCTGTGCCAAGTGTCTAGACATTCAATTAATCATATAACTTATCGGTCCAATGGAGCAAACCTTAAGAATGTAGAAGAGTTTACCTGTGAGGGCGAGTCCACATACAGCAATTTGGTAGGATTATTATTATTATTATTATTATTATTATTATTATTATTATTATTATTATTATTATTTACTATTATTATTGTTATTATTATTTATTATTATTATTATTATTATTATTATTATTATTAATATTATCATTATTATTATTATTTATTATTATTATTTATTATTATATTATTATTATTGTTTATTATTATTATCATTATTATTATTATTATTATTAATATTATTATTATTATTATTATTATTATTATTATTATTATTATTATTTATTATTAATATTATTATTATTATTATTATTATTATTATTATTATTATTATTATTATTATTATTATTATTATTGATTGATGTTTATCTCAGTAAAATTTACTTGTCCGTTAAATATATCATGTACTGCTGATCTAAGAAACACACGATGACTTTATACAATTCTAATTCTAATTCTAAATTCTTGATGATTTCTACCAGTCAGTGTTGAGGCTGCATCAGTCATTCGCTCTACACACAACAAAGGGTTCAAACCGCCTGCACATCAACACGGACTTCAGGGTGAAACTTTTCCTCGAGAGTAATCCGGTTTGTTTGTTGTCCAGAAAAACTGAAAGACTCGCGCAGCCCAGCCAGGAGACGCCAAATAGTCGTGGACATTAGACAACACTCGCAGACTCGTCCTCTGACGGTAAAAAAGTTTATTACAGAAAGATGGTTAATACAGGAGAATAAAGCAGGACAGAATAATGAGAGCGCTCTGAAGCCCTTGTACTGAAATACTGAAATATATATGAAACACAGAGCAGGACATCATTCTGTGAACCGATAAGAAGCGGTTTGAGGCAGGACAAACAGGTGTGTTTTAGGATCTTGGAAGCTGTTTAGACGAACCTTGAACAGAAGAACATGTTTGTGTCTCTGTAAGCAGATCAACATTCTGTACTGATCTCACTGTAATGATCTTCTTATGTGTTATCTTCAGATCAGAATGAAACAGAACAAGAAAAAAATGATTACAAAGTAAAAATGAGCAATTTCCCTTACAGAAGTTTGAGCTTGAATCCTAGGCACTGTGGTCACCCCCATCACCAACAACAGGCAAGCAGTGTGTGTGTGTGTGTGTGTGTGTGTGTGTGTGTGTGTGAGTGTGTGAGTGTGTGTGTATGAAAACACAAACTTAGATGTACACACATGTATATGAATGACTGTGAACATCATATCAAATGGAGGAGTGTCTGAGTGTGTGTGTGTGTGTGTGTGTGTGTGTGTGTGTGTGTGTGTGTGTGTGTGTGTGTGTATATTGTGTGTGTGTGTGTGTGTGTGTGTGTGTATAGGTGGAGCCTCCAGTGTTTCAGGACCTCATCCTGCTGGACCTGCTGATGCAGATGATGAACGAGACCCAGGAGAGTGAGGACATGAACGTGGACATTCTGAAGTACACTCAGAAAGACCTGGACACTGCTCTGGAAATGACCCGAAAACAGGTGCGGCGAGTTACGCGTCACTTATCCCTAAAGTTCACGGTACTCCAGTGCAGTGGAAACACGGAACAGGAACTCGATCAGGAACAGTTGATCTCGAGTCTCAGATTTTTGTCAGCAGAGTGAATTCTCTGAATTTTGACCTTCTGTGTCACCTAACATAAATAACTGCTAATGATTCATCAGTGACTCGATCACTTGAGTTTTGTTCCTGTTTTGTTTTATTGTTGTGTTTATATAGTTTGGGGAGAGTGTGTGTTCTGTCCACGGATAACGTTTTAGATGTAAAACGAAGTGCGTGACTTTAAAAGCCATGTGTGTTCTTGTAGGCGGAGGAGAGAGAGGCGGCTCTGAACTCTCTGCACGCTGAGAGAGTGGCGGCTCTGCAAGCTGAGAACGATAGTCTCAGGCTGGAACTTCAAACTCTGAGCACTGAGGGAAGGGCGAGTCTGATGGCTCTGCTGGATGAGGCCACTAGGCTCAGGACTATAGCACTTCAGCCCTTACAGTAGTGCACACTTGCTGTAAACACCTGTTTATCTGTGTTTATTTACAGTCACAGTGTTTAACCTCATGCTTCCTACTGTTGGAAATAAAATATACATGAAATAAAACACGAGTAATATATATAATGGCATCTCGGTTAGAGAATGTACTTCCTTATATTATATCTGAAGATCAGGACGGTTTTATGAAGGGACGTCAAATGTTTTTCAATACCCGTACACTCTTTAATATAATTTATTCAAAACATTCGACCGAGCTTCCTGAGACTGTGATTTCTTTAGATGCTGAAAAAGCATTTGATAGGGTTGAGTGGGAGTATTTGTTTGCAGTCTTGAGGAAGTTCGGATTTGGGGATAAGTTTATTTTTTTGGATTAGCCTCGTTTACTCATCCCCTAAAGCCAGGGTTCAGACAAACGATAGTAATTCTGATTATTTTGCTCTCGGATGTGGGTGTCGTCAAGGCTGTCCGTTATCACCTCTGCTTTTTGCTGTCACCATCAAGCCTCTGTCTATCGTATTAAGATCTTCCTCCTTGTTTAAAGGAATAGTTCGATACGGGGTAGAATATAAATTGTTGCTATATGATGATGATGTTATTGTACGTAACGATCCCATCGCCTCTATGCCAGCTGTCTTGGGTGTTCTGGAGACCTTTGGAGTTGTCTCTGGTTATAAATTAAATTTGGATAAAAGCGACTTTTCCTGTCAATACTGCAGCATTTTCTCTCCAACAGTCAGATTTACCTCTTCGATTGTTTAAATACCTAGATATCAACGTGACACGTTCTCTATCTAAACAGCTAATTTCACTCCCCTTATCTCAAAGGTTAAGTCCAACATTCAGAGTTGGGGTAACCTCCCCCTTTCTCTAATTGGCAGGATCAATGTCGTCAAAATGAATATATTACCGAAGTTTCTTTTCTTGTTTCAGCAAGTGCCTCTTTTTCTGCGAAAATCATTCTTCGATTTATTGGATATGATAATTAGTACTTTTATTGGGGGTGGGAAGCCACCAGGGGTTCGTAAATCCTTATAGCAGAGATGTAGACTTAGCGGAGGTCTTGCATTACCCAATTTTCAATTCTATTACTGGGCTGCGCACATCCATAAACTCTGCTACTGGGTTCAATCTCCTGGATCTTCTTGGGGTCAATTGGAACTATCTTCTTGTAGGGAATCTTCTAGATGATAGATGATGATCCAACACACACTGCCAACTTAACAAATGACGTTAACAGGGGGAAAGGGTGGAAGGTTTTAGACTTGCTAAGTCAAGCCCCAGACCTTAACCCAATTGATCATGCATTTCACCTCCTGAAGAGACTGAAGGGAGGAACAAACCACAACTGACAGAAGCTGTAGTAAACACCTGGAGAAGCATCACAAAAGATTTGGACTTTGCCATTACAATAGTTTCAGAGGAGACTGTATTTCACGTATCCAGAGCAAATGACCATCTTATCGTGTTACCCGGCTGCACTCGGTACAGCACATTTTTCCCCACAGCATGCATCAAACTAAATGGTAAATGTGCACTTATATAGCGCTTTTATCCGAAGAGCTTTACACTGTCATTCACCCACACACTCACACACCAGTGGTAGCAGAGCTGCCATGCAAGGCGCTAACTTGCCATCGGGAGCAACTTGGGGTTCAGTGTCTTGCCCAAGGACATTTCGGCATGTGGAGTCACCACCAACCCTACGATTAGTGGATAACCCACTCTACCACCTGCGCCACATCCGCCCCGCTCCTATATATTCCTTGTTGCTTGGTGTTAGCATTCTATTATGACATGCTGCCTGCTCAGCCATGCAGCTGCTTGATAGGAGTTATAAGCCTATAAACTGATTTATGAGAATAATCAGGAATACTTTGCCTATCATTGTTAGCAATTTTATCTACCTCCCACGCAGCTTACCATTCCATCTTGCTGATGTTTGTTGACCAGTGTTGACTCTAGTTTGTGCTCCTTTCTTGTCACTAAGGTTTTCTATAGCATTAAATGATGTTTTTTGCTCAGTGTAAAACTGGATTCCGCCACGTTATTGTTTCTGAACAGATTGAGACGTCAGCAGAGTGCAGGGGCTTTGAGGGCGGGTCTACAAAATGACTGACAGGAGGCCCATGTAAACACAGACAGACAAACACTCCAGCCTGGACTGCAGTTTTCCAAAGCTTTAATGGTATAAATTAGACCGACTTTACGTTTTGTTTCTATCCTTTATGTGAATCGTGCACGTCGGCAACGATGTCTCACGTGTTGAAAGGTCTCGGGAGTTCCCCATACTGACGGATGGCAAAGCAATTTTACGTGTGCTAAAATTATTGTTTGTAAAAAAAAAATAGTTTTAAAAGTTTCTTAGAAGGTTCTCATGATAATATTTTTGTTTACATTTTTTGGTGCAATGTTTATAATGAATATTTCACGTCATATTTAATGTTGTCTTTGCACATTTATTTTCTTGAAGGTAGCAGAATCGATTATAGAAATGATATGTTGCTGGTCCTTTATGTTGGTTTGACTTCTATTGAGCTATATTGGGCCAATTTATATCGGAATAAACTGTGATAGATAGTCTCATGCTTCCTATCATAAACAAACAAAAACGGGCCAACACCTACTATGACAACAGTTAATCAGCATCAGTGCAGAAAGACACGACCATGTCTGATCCAGAGCTCTCAAACCCACAGAGCCAATCCCATACAGTACCAGTCCATTTTATGAGCTTCAGCCAATCATAAAGCTTAATCTTTTTGTAGCTACAATGTGCTACTCCAATTATATCCACTTCCACAAAGCTGTCACACATGAAGACCATGCGAGATTCGTACGGTTAAAGGAGCGTGACGTTATTGTGGATTATGTTTTGAGACGCTTTATGGATTCAGGTAATCCTGAGAGGACATGGCTTGGTGAAGACAGGCCTGGCAGAGCAGATAATAATCTTCAAGACAGGTTCAAATAATTCCCTGCATTCTATTTTGCCGTGTTAACATGGGTGTGGATGTTTACTCTCAGATAAAGCAATTTCACAGAAAGTACAGGGACAGTCAGCACTTCCTGAGAATGGTCTTCAGGACTAAGTGCTTTTAAGAATATTTATGTAGTCCTGCGTACTGTTCGGTGTTGCACCGTGATCCTGAAGAACCATCATTTCGTTCCAATGTATACAAACTATATAGAGGAACGACAATATAAACCCAATTTATTGGATTTGAAACATTTCTATCCGTTCTTTTTGAGTGGACTCCCATCCATGATGACTAGTGTGTAAAAACTGCCCCCTTTCTCTCTGTTAGATTTGATTAGATCTTTCTGGTTTGTGTTAAAGTCCTGCATGATTCAGGAAAATTTCATTAAAACAACCTCTCTCCATTCACAGAGAGAGAGAGAGACAGACAGAGAGAGAGACGGCTGTCTTTATACTGAAACCTGCACTAACTGGATTT
>CM022775.1:20814443-20816943 GCA_012411365.1 Ameiurus melas
TGTGTGTGTGTGTGTGTGTGTGTGTGTTTGAGTGTGTGTGTGTGTGTGTGTTTGTGGAGTTAGTGTTTGTAAAAGTGTGTCTTTGGAGAACGAGTCATTCTTCATGGTTATTTGAGTCCTTTTGTGTTTATATGTGTTGTATTTGGCAAGAATGACAAAAGGACGGGTGAACAATGTGTGTGTCTGGTGGTTGTGTGGTTGTGTGGTTGTGTGTCTGCATGTGAGATATCTTCTTTCTCTATGATAACTCAAGCAAGTTTGTGAAGTATTTGTGATGGTCCTCTGAGAATCATATCGAGTCGAACTCTAATTGACTCCATGTGCTGCAACAAAACCGTGTGTGTGGGTGTAGGTGTGTGTGTGTGTGTGTGTGTGTGTGTGTGTGTGTGGGTTAGAGAGTTCACAGCCCGGTGCTCGTGCGCACCTTGAGCGCTCTTCGTCTGTCTGTCTCACAGCGCGTACACGGGGACAATGGGCCTGAACAATAGACTGCTAACAAACTCACCGTGAAAAGACCAGCAGGAAACGACCTGAATCTCTCTCTCACACACACACACACACACACACACACACACACACACACACACACACACACAATAAAGATCCTCAGATTACGGTAGGTTTATCTGCCTCATCACACAAATGAGAGGGAAAAACTTCCTCTCAGTCCAAACAGGTCATTGTGTGTGTGTGTGTGTGTGAGTGATGGTGTGTGTGTGTGTGTGTTCCTACTAATCTGTGATACACACTACAGAGCGAGTGTTTGTGTAAAGTCAAACAAAGCATAGAGGAGCTGGAGTATGTCACACTCACACACACTGATGCTGCAGATTATTTCCTCTGGTCCTCAGGACTTGTCTCAGTGTCAGAAGCTCCGCCCACAGCTCCGCCCACAGCATTCACAGAGTCTGGCTTCTCTTGTGTACACTTTTCTGGGAACGCGCTTCAGAATCTTCTCCAGAAAGCGTCTCTGAAGCAGATCATTGCGTTACCGCGGTAACCTCGTCAGTATGTGTGAGAGGAGCATTCCAGAGAACTTCAGGAGGAACCAGGTGGGACGTAGGACAAGTAGGACATTTCAGCAGGACCTGTCAGTTGGTGTGATGAGATGAGCTGAGGGTGATGATGAGTGAGAAGTACAGCCCTGGAGAGGTTCAGATCAGCTCTGTCATGTCGAAGTTCAAACGATTGTGGCTCCAAGCAGAAGGAGATGTCAGAAAGGCAGTCTGATATACATTTAGATTTGGTATAAAGGGAGAACAAGACAGGACCTAGGACTGAACCGTGGGGATCTCCTGTAGTCAGACTGAGGTATTGTAACAGACTGATTAGGGATGACCTGAAGAAGCAGGAGGAGGAGCTTCTGGGCCTCAGGATGGCAGGAGGAGTAGCTTGCTGGTTTCAGGATGGCAGGAGGAGGAGCTTGTAGGTTTTTCAGCTTGTCCCTCTGGAGGAACCCTGCAACCCTGTATGTAGAACCCTGCAACAGTGGGGCTTTTCTATCAAGTAGAACCCCTTTAGAAAAAAGTTCAAATAACTATTAGGAGCTTGGGACCTCAGGTTCTCTCCTCTTCTTATGTCTGTTGGTGCTTGACTTTGATGTGTACAGAGGCCACGCCCCCTGTACAGTAATGTGGGCGTGGCATCTGAGACTGTCAGGCCAAGTGTATTCCATATGGACGACATATGGCACGGTATAAAAACAATAATAATAAAAACATATATATTTTAAAAAGTGTTAGTGATGCCTCATGAGACTTGATAGTGATAGAAAGTGTGTGTGTGTGTGAGTGTGTGTGTGTGTGTGCGTGTGTGTGTGTGCTGTGTGTGTGTGTGTGTGTGCGTGTGTGTGTGTGTGTGTTTTGTGTGTGCGGCGCGGTTGTGAGTGTGCGTGTGTGTGTGTGCGGGGCGTGTGTGCGTGGTGTGAGTGCGTTGCGGGCGTGCGTGCGTGTGAGTGTGTGTGTGCTGGTGTGTGTGCGTGGCGTGCGTGTGTGAGTGTGTGTGTGTGTGCGTGTGTGTGTATGCGTGTGTGAGTGTGTGTGCGTGTGAGTGTGTGTTGTGTGTGTGTGGTGCGTGTGTGCGTGTGTGTGTGTTGCGTGTTGTGAGAGTGTGAGAGTGTGTGCGTGTGTGCGTGCGTGTGTGTGTGTGTTGTGTGTGTGTGTGAGTGTGTATGTATGTAGAGAGAGTGTGTGTGTGTGAGAGAGATGTGTGTGTGTGAGAGAGAGTGTGTGTGCATGTGTGCGTTGTAGTGCGTGTGTGTGCGTATGCGTTGTGTGTGTGTGAGTGTGTGCTTGTGTGAGAGAGTGTGTGTGTGTGTAAAAGTGTGCGTGTGAGAGAGAGTGTGTGTGTGAGAGAGAGTGTGTTGTGTGTGTGTGTGTGTGAGTGTATAGGCGTGTGTGAGAGATGTGTGTGTGTGTGAGAGAGTGTGTGTGTGTGTTGAGAGTGTTTGTGTGTGTGTGAGAGAGAGTGTGTGTGTGTGTAGAGAGTGTGTGTGTGTGTG
>CM022775.1:20819443-20826943 GCA_012411365.1 Ameiurus melas
TAGATAGAGTCTAGGGTTATTCTAGGGTTCTAGGTAGGGTTTAGATAGAGTCTAGGGTTATTCTAGGGTTCTAGGTAGGGTTTTATCAGATGAAATGCCTCCCCTATTCTCCTACTTTAATGGTTCCCAGTCCTACTCCTGGAGTAACCCTACTCCCAATGCTTTACTGTTTTACCGACTTTACTACACCTGATCCAACCTAATCAGCTAATTACCCAGCATTCTTCCAAGTCCACGTGGGTGTGTTTAAAGGATATCTTGAGTTTATGAGGGAAAAATTCCATGAACGCAACTCACTGTGTCCGAGAAAGTCTGGAATGTCTTTACTGAAGACTCTCCTCCACAGTGAAGTGCACAATGGGATCTGAACCAAAGCTTTCGATGCGTTGACAAGCTCATAGTGATGGACATGTAGTAGGACCAGTGATGGACCTGTAGTAGGACCAGTGATGGACCTGTAATAAAACCAGTGATGGACCTGTAGTAAAACCAGTGATGGACCAGTGATGGACCTGTAGTAAAACTAGTGATGGACCTGTAGTATAAACTGTGATGGACCTGTAGTAAAAGCTGTAATGGACCTGTAGTAAAACCTGTGATGGGTCTGTGATGGATAAGTGATGGGTCTGTGATGGATAAGTGATGGGTCTGTGATGGATAAGTGATGGGTCTGTGATGAACCTGTAGTATAAACTGTGATGGACCTGTAGTAAAACCTGTGATGGACCTGTAGTAAAAACCTGTGATGGACCTGTAGTAAAACTAGCGATGGACCTGTAGTAAAACCAGTGATGGACCTGTAGTAAAACCTGTGATGGATCTGTGATGGATAAGTGATGGGTCTGTGATGGACCTGTAGTAAACCCTGTGATGGACCTGTAGTAAAACCTGTGATGGACCAGTGATGAACCTGTAGTAAAACCTGTGATGGACCTGTGATGGATAAGTGATGAGCCTGTGATGGACCTGTAGTAAACCCTGTGATGGACCTGTAGTAAACCCTGTGATGGAACAGTGATGGACCTTTAGTTAAACCTGTGATGGACCTGTAGTAAAAGCTGTGATGGACCAGAGATGGACCTGTAGTAAAACCAGTGATGGACCTGTAGTAACAGCTGTGATGGACCAGTGATGGACCTGTAGTAAAGCCAGTGATGGACCTGTAGTAAAACTAGTGATGGACCTGTAGTAAAACTAGTGATGGACCTGTAGTAAAACCAGTGATGGACCTGTAGTAAAACCAGTGATGGGCCTGTAGTAAAACCAGTGATGGACCTGTAGTAAAACCTGTGATGGGCCTGTAGTAAAACCAGTGATGGACCTGTAGTAAAACCTGTGATGGATCAGTGATGGACCTGTGATGATAAGTGATGAGCCTGTGATGGAGCTGTAGTAAACCCTGTGATGGACCTGTAGTAAACCCTGTGATGGACCAGTGATGAACCTGTAGTAAAACCTGTGATGGACCAGTGATGAACCTGTAGTATAACCTGTGATGGACCTGTAGTAAAACCTGTGATGGAACAGTGATGGACCTTTAGTTAAACCTGTGATGGACCTGTAGTAAAAGCTGTGATGGACCAGAGATGGACCTGTAGTAAAACCAGTGATGGACCTGTAGTAAAACCAGTGATGGACCTGTAGTAAAACCTGTGATGGACCTGTAGTAAAACCTGTGATGAACCAGTGATGGACCTGTAGTAAAACCTGTGATGGATAAGTGATGAACCTGTGATGAACCTGTAGTAAAACCTGTGATGGACCTGTAGTAAAACCAGTGATGGACCTGTAGTAAAACCTGTGATGGATCAGTGATGGACCTGTGATGGATAAGTGATGAACCTGTGATGAACCTGTAGTATAACCTGTGATGGACCTGTAGTAAAACCAGTGATGGACCTGTAGTAAAACCTGTGATGGACCTGTGATAAACCTGTAGTATAACCTGTGATGGACCTGTAGTAAAACCTGTGATGGACCAGTGATGGACCTGTAGTAAAACCTGTGATGGATCAGTGATGGACCTGTAGTATAACCTGTGATGGACCTGTAGTAAAACCTGTGATGGGTCTGTGATGGATAAGTGATGGGTCTGTGATGAACCTGTAGTATAAACTGGGATGGACCTGTAGTAAAACCTGTGATGGACCTGTAGTAAATCCTGTGATGGACCTGTAGTAAAACCTGTGATGGACCATTGATGGACCTGTGATGGATACGTGATGGGTCTGTGATGGATACGTGATGGGTCTGTGATGGACCTGTAGTAAAACCTGTGATGGACCTGTAGTAAAACCTGTGATGGACCTGTAGTAAAACCAGTGATGGACCAGTGATGGACCTGTAGTAAAACCAGTGATGGACCTGTAGTAAAACCAGTGATGGACCTGTAGTAAAACCTGTGATGGATCAGTGATGGACCTGTGATGGATAAGTGATGAACCTGTGATGAACCTGTAGTATAACCTGTGATGGACCTGTAGTAAAACCTGTGATGGACCTGTAGTAAAACCTGTGATGGACCTGTGATAAACCTGTAGTATAACCTGTGATGGACCTGTAGTAAAACCTGTGATGGTCCAGTGATGGACCTGTAGTAAAACCTGTGATGGACCTGTAGTAAAACCTGTGATGGATCAGTGATGGGCCTGTAGTAAAACCTGTGATTGACCTGTAGTAAAACCAGTGATGGACCTGTGATGGATAAGTGATGAACCTGTAGTATAAACTGTGATGGACCATTGATTAAAGTCTGTGATTAACGTTTCAGTTTATGGGGTGAGGGAGAGATTCGTTCCAGCTCGAGACCAGATCTGCTCCTGTGATGTTTTACATAATTTCAGGCCTTGCCAATGTCAGTGTGCTGCAATAGTTACACAACTCATTAATTCCTTTTAAGACCCGTGTGTGTTTGTGTGTGTTTGTGTGTGTGTGTGTGTGTGTGTGTGTTAGAATAAGATTTTCAGTGTTCAGTTCCTCGGGTTGGAGCCCTGGTGACTCACTGTGAAAATATGAGCGAAAAAGTGAGACAGGAAGAAAAAGATAAAGATATAAAGGGAGAAAGAGACATTACATTGAGAGAGGGATAGAGGGAGAGAGAGAGAGACTGACACTAAGGTAAGGAGTCACAAAAAGAGAATGAGAGAGCGATGGAAAGAAAGAGTGTGAGAGAGGGAGAGAGAGAGAGGGAAAGACGGAATGAGTAGGAGGGAGGGAACCCCAGTCCTGAGCGGTACATTCTGTCTGAAAATCGTTTGCTAAACATGCCAAGAGTTTCTGTTTGAAGTCGTCTCGGTTTGCATCCTATGCACGCACGTGTGTACACTCACACACACACACACACACACACATAAAGAGTTATGGAAGTCCTGAAACCCGAAGAGCATGTTGCAGAATTGTGTGTTTCCGTGCAGTTCTGGGTAACACGAACAAATATACAAACAGCACGGCTGAAGTCATCGGGTCACCGTCCTGTTTATACGCCGCGCTTCAATATGACAAAAATGTCATGGCCGTGATTGACACACAGAGTGTGCTGTAGATAAAGCTGTTGCTTGTAATTTATGTACAGTGTGGGACAGGAGGCAGCGGTCACAGTGTGCACTGAAAGCTCGGTTCTAGGGAATGGAAGGGTACAGTTAGAAGACTGAAAATATGGGAATGCTGGACACCAGGACACACGGGAGAGTCTGAAAATGATGGAGTGCTTGAAACGGTGAAAACAAAGAAATAGCAGGAACACCGAAAATGAAGGAAGACTGGGAAGACCAGAAGCCAGGGAACGCTGGACACACTGGCAGTGATCAGTAGAAGAAGAAAGCCTAGGTTTGTCATGGCAAAATACTTTTCATCAACCTCTTGAGAGAGGGTTAAGAGTCCAACAGTGGCAGCCCTGACCGTCTGATCAGTAACCCGGAGCCGTAATCGCTGAGCCACCGCTGCCCCTGTGAAGCACCGGAAAAAAGGGAACACTGGAGGCAAAGAGACACTGGGAAGGACAGACATAAGGGTACACTTAGGAAGAAGTGGAAACAATGGGAAGCTAGGGCCACCAAGGAGAACATGAAAAGAACAGGAACACTGGAGAACCTTAAAGCAAAGTAACATGGAGAACACAGGAGAACCGAGGCAACAGCGGGATCATGGGAAATGAAAATGAGCAAATGTTGGAAACAGTAGAGATCCTGAAACCAATGGAACGCTGTCAAGACGAGCAACCAGGGAATGCTCTAAATAAAACAGGGCAACAGGGCGAATCCTGCATTTTTCATTAGCACTGGGAATGGTTGGAAAAGCCCATAATACTGTAATGGGTCTTATGGTGGACGTGCTCGTAATCAGAAACGGCCGTGTTTGGGTCGAATGATTATTATAGTGCCGATGCAGATAGGAGGCTAATCAGTGTTCATTCAGCAGTATTAGCATCTGTAGTGTGTGTGTGTGTGTGTGTGTCTGGTCCAGGGTTGAACACCACATGTGGTCCATGTGTGTGGACGAGACCGCAGACCCAGCTGTCCGAGTGTGTGTGTTGTGTGATGAGGTGAGAACATGCTGAAACCAATGTCAAACACACTCTCAAACCGTGGCGTTGTGGAGCCGATTCTCACGTTACGCTAAGAGCTGGATCTTTTATCGCGTTTTATTGGAACGGCTCCATGATTACCTGCAGCTGCTCTGTTGCTGTCTCTCCCTGTCAGCTCCTCGACTGCTCCCGTCGGTCTGCTCCTCGGCTGCTCCCATTGGTCAGCGTTTGAGACCGGTGAAGCGCGTCTGGGATTCGGCTTCATCACTGCTAGCGCACTGTGTTAGCGTGACTTTTGTTTACTCGCCATCACTCGCTCACGGCCCGGCATTTCAAACAGTGCGCCGGTGAAGCCATGTTTTCCACGTAGGAGAGCGAACACACGATACGTTCACTGTTCACATTCTGATAGTGCTGTTGCTAGGCAACTACGAAGTCCGGACGCTCAAAAACACCCTACTGTTACTGGAAATGTGGCTAATGATGTAGCGGTGAAGGGATTTATACACAGTGTAAATACATAGTGACCATGGAAACGAGACAGAAACATCCAGAACATCAACATTTACCTCAGATCTGGTATAAAATTACAGAAAAAAAAAACTAACATCACACTTTTATTACATTTAGTAGAAACCGCTAACACAACTAACATTCTGCTATATTGGGAAACATCAGCATTGCCATGAAAGCTAGTGTGTCTGTCTGTCTGTGTGTCTGTCATTGGATTGTGTTTTTTACGACTGCCCTGTGTGTCTGTAGTAGCGTGTGGTCAGCGTTCTGAGTTGTGGTTGGTCCAGATTTGTTAGAATGTCGTTAACACACTGGATCAGTGTTGACACTGTTTACTCCAGAGTTCTGGAACATTCTGTGTTTATCACTGGGAGTCTGACAGCTCGGCGGCGTGACCTGTGTGTTTGTGTTACAGGAACAAATGTTAAACGTCTGTATGTTTTCTTAAAGTGTTTTAATCAAAGTCGCCTCCCATCTCGCAGTTAATAATCTCTATGACCCTTTCCATTCTGGGTTTCGCCTGTTCCACTGCTCTCTTGAATGTGATTAATGATCTCCTCCTCTCTGATGACTCTGGATTTCTCAGTATTCTGATCTTGCTTGACCTGAGCTCTGCTTTTGACACTGTACGCCACAAAACACTCCTTTCCCGACTTTCAGATATTGGTATTACTGACACTGCTCCATCCTAAACAAATCCGCTGCTGCTCCTCTCACTCGGGGCATCCCCCAGGACTCTGTATTAGGTCCACTACTGTTCATAATTGACGTTCTCCCACTAGGTCAGATCGTCCGTCGTCATGGTCTTGGTTATCACTCCTACGCTGATGACAGCCAGATGTACACATCTGCATGTTTTGATGTGTGTGTGTGTGTGTGTGTGTGTAATCTCCTCACGTTCAGTGCTGATTAAACTGAGAATGTGGTTTCTGAGCCACAAAAACACTTGTAAGAAATATTGACATTTGTGTCACTACTGATGGAAATCTGTCCAAACTTTCTAAAACCATCAACCTTCTCTTACTTCTGAAACCCACATCAGAACCATGACTAAAACTGCTTTCTTCCATCCGCACCACTGCTGTAACTCACTCTACCAACACATCAGATAAAACTACTGTCTGATTACAACACACCACACACACACACACACACACACACACACACACACAGACACATGTATAGTGCTCTCTAACCTATCATCTGTCCATCCCTACAGATCAGAGAGAGAGAGACGGAGGAGAAAATCATCCTGCGATCCAAACGCTCAGGTATTGTGAGTGTGTGTGTGTGTGTGTGAGTGTGTGTGTGAGTGTGTGTGTGTTTGAGTGTGTGTTTGAGTGTGTGTGTGTGTGTGTGTGAGTGTGTGTGTGATGTGCGTGCGTGTGAGTGTGTGTGTGTTTGAGTGTGTGTTTGAGTGTGTGTTTGAGTGTGTGTGTGTGGTGTGTGTGTGTGTGTTTGAGTGTGTGTGTGTGTGTATGTGTGTGATGTGTGTGTGTGTGTGTGAGTGTGAGTGTGTGTGTGTGTGTGAGTGTGTGTGTGTGAGTGTGTGTGTGTGTGAGTGTGTGTGTGTGTTTGAGTGTGTGTGTGTGTGTGTGTGTGTGTGTGTGTGTGTGTGTGTGTGTGAGTGTGTGAGTGAGTGTGTGTGAGTGTGTGTGAGTGTGTGCGCGTGTGTGAGTGTGTGTGTGTGTTTGAGTGTGTGTTTGAGTGTGTGTGTGTGTGTGTGTGTGAGTGTGTGTGTGTGTGTGTGTGTGTGTGTGTGTGTTTGAGTGTGTGTGTGTGTGTGTGTGTATGTGTGCGTGTGTGTGTGTGTGTGTGTGTGTGTGTGTGCGTGTGTGAGGTGTGTGTGTGTGTGTTTTGTGTGTGTGTGTTTGAGTGTGTGTGTGTGTGTGTGAGTTTGTGTGTCTGTGTGTGATGTGTGTGTGTGTGTGAGTGTGTGTGTGTGTGTGTGTGTGTGTGTGTGTGTGAGTGTGTGTGTGTGTATCTAGTAGCTTATCTGATAAAAACAAATGAGTGCAATCCATCTTCTTTTGAAAACAACACCACACACACACACACACACACACACACACACACATATACACATGGAGCTTGTGTTACTGTCTCTGCATTCCTGAGCTGTGATTGGCTGCTCGCCTGCTGAACCGGGGCATCTGATAGGCAGATCTTGGTTTTGGCTGGTGTGTGATGATTGGCTCATATAGCGAGATCTACAATTTCACCATCACACCTGGGTGTGTGACGTGCCAAAGCAAACAATACAGTGTACACACACACACAGAGACACACACACACACACAGGAAGTAACATGACCTAATTAGTGTGTGTTCCGCAGTGTAAAAGAACAGAATTGAAAACATTTCTGTGGTGAGCTACGCTGATCACCGCTCCTGTGTCACCACAGAAATGTTTTAGTTTTGTTCTTTTACACCCCCTGATAACACACACACCCACACACACACAC
>CM022775.1:20839443-20844443 GCA_012411365.1 Ameiurus melas
AAGACGATCGCGATGCACCAGCGTGTCTTTAAGATGCACTCACGCTCCGGAGAGCTGGAAGTGCTGCAGGATGGGATGTACTTCATCTATAGTCAGGTAGAAGTGAGTACAGTCTCTGGACTAGCTCCATTTCCTTCATACACAGACAGTACTCCAGAATTATTGGCACCTTTCATGAAGGTGAGCAAGAAAATGCAGGTAAATGTGCACTTATATAGCGCTTTTATCCAAAGCGCTTTACACTGTGTCTCATTCACCCATTCACACACACACTCACACACCGATGGTAGCAGAGCTGCCATGCAAAGCGCTAACTTGCCATCGGGAGCAACTTGGGGTTCAGTGTCTTGCCCAAGGACACTTCGGCATGTGGAGTCACCCGGGAACTGAACCACCAACCCTACGATTAGTGGACAACCCACTCTACCACCGGGGCCACAGCCGCCCCGCAGGTGCGGTCCTGAAGCCTGAAGTGTCAAGATGTTTTACCTTAAAGCCCAGAGGTTACGATTTGGTTGTAGATGGAGTTTTCTACAACAAATAAACAAGAATGACCGTGGGCCACAGAATCAGTGTCTCGTTAAGCCATGACCTTCTCAGATTCCAGAGTTTCAGCCTGTGGTCTAAACCGAAGAAGAGATTATTTCATATTTAAAAATATACTGTTCAAATTAAAAACTTCGCAGTCATCGCGCATTGTATATTATAAATATTAATGCATGCTTACTTTGAGGAAGGGTGCCAATAATTCTGGATTTAACTGTACACATACAATATCGTAAATAGTCTGTAGTTTAGTGGTGCTGTATACTCTAATCTTCTACTGGCCCCTTCTACGTGTTTTTGCCGTGTGTGTGTGTGTGTAGGTGTACTTCCTGAACTTTACGGACATCGCTAGTTACGAGGTGATGATTGATAAGGATCCGTTCCTCCGGTGCACACGCAGCATCGAGACCGGACAGCGCAAGTTTAACACGTGCTACACAGCTGGAGTGTGTTGGCTCCGCGCCAGACAGAGGATCTCAATCCGCATGGTGTACGATGATACCTCCATCTCCATGACCAACCACACCACCTTCCTCGGGAGCATCCGCCTTGGAGAAGCTCCGCCCTCCGGTCACAGCTGAGCCAGTCGGATTGAGGACAAACCATCCAAGGGATATGCCTGAGCCAGCTCTCAGTTATCGTCCTCAAAAGATGACTAAGCCAAACCGGCTCATAGACTCCACCCATAACAATATGTGAGCCAATCAGCTTGCAGATTCTACCTACCAGATCACCAAACACAGATGATTTAATCAGCTCCTGAATAGAAAAAAAATACCAGGCCAATCAGCTCACTCCACATTCACCAAAACCTTACTGACTTCGCCCACCTGCACCAACACACCTGCGTCAATCAGTTTAATGACTCCGCCCAGTGAAAACTGTCACTCGGATTTGAGCTGATTGAACAGAAGTGACTGGCTGTCAACTTCGCAAAGGAGACGTACAGAATGAACACACACATTCACACCGAATGAACAAACACACACACACACACACGAAATGAACACACACACCATAGCTACGTCCTGAATTTGAGTGACAAGCTCCACCCTTTTTCACCCAGGAACACCCAAATCCGTTCACCCAATCAGAAACGAGATCATATGACCTCATCACTGAGCTTTTCATAACATTACCTCGCTTGCTAGAGAACTTGGCTAGCTGCATAACGTCCTTTAGCTACTGATATGTCGAGCTGAGACGTGAAAGACTGGGAGATGTCACATGATCAGGGCTGTGATTGGCTGATCAAGGTTTGTACTGACCTAGGATTGGCTGTCACTCGGCGAAGTCAGAATGTTCTGGCGAACACACACCTGAAATAGAAATAGTGTAATGTTAAATATTCACTAATACAGAAAAGGATTAGAATGCAGCCTCGCGTATAATTACAGCATCACGTTACATGTTTCTGCTCACATTTTTATGATTTTATCACGTATGTTTTTATTTTATTTTCTCCTGTGAACAGAATTATTGGAGTGTCCATTATCGTGTACATAAATGAAACTCTTTCCAAGCTCCAGCTCACTGCACGTGTCTGCGTGTGGGTGGTGTGACGGTCATTTTATGATGCTTGTAGTGTGTGTTGTGTAACTCAGGAGAGTGTGTTGTGTGTTTATCGTGTTCATGTACATTTGTATACTACGCAGCGAGTGTAAATATGTAGATACACGAGTTCTCCTTTTGCTCTGTTTCTGTAAAGTTTTGTATTAAATGTTTTCTCACACAGACGTGTTTGTGACGCGCCGTTCTGTTTATGCAGTAACTTTGTTGAAAATCAGATGGGGTTTTTTTTTTTTTGGGGTGTTATGGAACATTACAGACTGAGGAGAATTTTCCTTTTGATGTGATTAATATTGACGAATCTGTGTGGATGGGGAAGGGGTGCCAATACTTTGTGCAGAGAAATAGATGGATAAGTGTAATCTCTGTAAAGGAGGGGCTGATAAACACTGAGTAGTGTGTGTATTGTGTGTGTGTGTGTGTGTGTGTGTGTGTGTGTGTGTGTGTGTTGAGTGAGAGATAAAATATGGACTATAGTTTTTCAATCTGCGGTGTAATGACTCCCCCTGGTGGCTGAAATAGGTAAGTAAGCCCCCCCGTGTGTGTGTGTGTGTGTGTGTGTGTGTGTGTGTGTGTGTGTTAAAATTGTATTGTGTAAAATGTTCAGTGTGTATAGTTTACTTATTTAAATGTGGTTTATATTCCAGAATTGTAACAGCATCGCAGCTGATTGGTCGAGACAGGGAGGCGTGTCCTGTTGTGTTATATGGCTAATGTAAATGTTTATTCTGACTGCAGGTACAGCGTTCTAACTAAAATTGAATAAATCATCCAGAAAGTTCTGATGTGCAGTGAGACATGAGAGAGAAACATAATATACAGAGAGTAAAGTAAGACTAGTATTTCAGATAATGTTGGTTAGCTAAATACAGTGGGCGGGGCTTATTCTATAATCTCTTTAAGTACTTAATATACAGACTCATCTTTTTATTTTTATTTTTGAAGAAATCTTATTACATCATCATCATCATCATCATCATCTTACACACAAAAAAAAGATCCAGTTCTTCTGCATTAACTCTGCTCTGAAATACTGGTCTCTGGTTCTCGTTTTCTGCCTCCTAGTGGACAAGCTAAATAAATACACACTCTGGAGCAGGAGCTAAAAGGGTTTCTGGAACTTCAGCCCAGGAACTAAACTCGGTCCTGCCTCCTCACATCGAAACCTGTAAAAACCTTCTGAGTCCTGAAAAAGAGTTTGTTTCTAACGCTGCTCCTGCGTTTCTGAGAATCTTTATTGGTTCCTGAGAAAGGTTCTGGATATCCTGAAAAGGCCACGAGTTCCTGAGAATAGTTCCTGAAAAGGTTCCTGTAGTGAACACATGATCCTGTTGGTGTATCTGAGACAGCTTGTGTCCTTGTACCTGTGTGTGTGTGTGTGTGTTTTGGGATTAAACTGCTCTTGACTGAGTAAATAAAATTGTTAACCCAGTGAGTTTTATCCTCAGTGTTAATCCCACTGAACCCCACTCTCTCACTGATCACTTCCAATTCCAATATAAGTCTTCTGATATTCCTGATGGAGACTCGGCTGATTAATCAGAGAAAGCAGAAGGAAATTGTGTGTGTGTGTGTGTATGTGTATGTGTGTGTGTGTGTGTGTGTGTGTGTGTGTGTGTGTGTGTGTGTGTGTGTGTGTGTGTTAGGAGTCATTATGTTGGAAAAACTCCTCGTGTTTCATTTTTATTCTTTCATTCTGCCTGTCTGGCTTTGAACACAACTAACAATAGGGTGCAGTTCACACGTCTGAAATCCTCCGCCTGCAATCAACTCTCTGTGTGTGTGTGTGTGTGTGTGTATTGTTAATTGTGAAATATCACACCTGAGTGCTGAAGTGCCCGAAACCAGATCCAGATCAGCAGACAGTCATGAGAGAGACAACCAAAATGCTCTCTCTCACACACACACACACACACACACACACACACACACACACACAATCAACAAATCAACTAACAGTGAGAAAATAGTTTGCTTTTCTTGTGTTTTTAGGAAGTTGTAGTTGTTTTGTCGTCAGCAGAGTTTGTCTCAGTGGCAACATTTACACATAACCAGCCCCATAAAAGATCAGAATCAGTCTCCGATGAAATGAAAACTATAAAATGTCAATTCCAACTTAAAACTTTAGGCCACGCCCCCTACCGGAGTCCCTTCACACTGAAAGGATGTAGTGATGTGACAGATAATGCGTGTTTTTTTTTAATCGGCCCTCCAAAGTGGATATCTCTGATATGTGACAGTCATGTGACCACAAATCCATGATGGCGGACCTCACTGCAGAGCAGTTTCACGTCGCACTGATCTTTATGGTGCACAAGTAGTCCATGTTTTCAAAGGAAACGATGGAAATGAGGTTTGGGGACTCAACAAATCAGATTTTGTGTGTTTTCCATTCGTTATTTGGTGCACAACACTATATATATATATATATCAGTGACCGGTCATCATCCTAATGTCCTAACATATGATCTCCATGTCTGAAACTAGCTAACTTCCTGTCCCCCCCGACTCATCACTAGTCACTATAGCAACCAATGTGACCATATAAGCAAATATGAGCAAATCAGATGTAGTCTCTTATCATTTACAAAGACAGGAAGTGAAGAGAAAAAACCCACAACATGACAGATTTTCTCTCCCGTGTGTACAAAGTCAAAGCGATTCAGACTGGAGCGCGGCTGCTTTCAGCTCTGTGACGTCCTTTTGCCCTTTGTTATAGATCTCTGTGCAACATGTTATAAAGAGAGTACACACACACACACACACACATTCTTTCACACATTTGAACAAATCCACATCCTCATGGCGTGGCAGTTAAAGCGGTGATCGTATCCTGTCTGCTGTGAGAGTCATTGATATGGACGAGAGCGAGAGAGGTGACGAAA
>CM022775.1:20849443-20851943 GCA_012411365.1 Ameiurus melas
TCACTCTCAATCTCTCTCTCCTTTTTTTTTTCTCTCTCTCCCCCCCTCTTTTTTTTTTTTTTTTTTCTTTTTTCTCTCTTCTCTCCTTTCTCTCTCCCTCTTCTCTCTCTCCTTTCTCCCTCTCTCTCTTTTCTCTCTCTCTCCCCTCTCTCCCTCTCCCCTTCTCTCTCCCTCTCTCACTCTCTCTCCCCTCTCTCTCACTCAATCTCTCTCTCCCCCCCTCTCACTCTCAATCTCTCTCTCACTCTCAATCTCTCTCTCTCCCCTCTCTCACTCTCAATCTTCTCTCCCCCTCTCTCAATCTCCCCATTATCTCTCTCCCCCTCTCTCAATCTCAATCTCTCTCTCCCCCCTCTCACTCTCAATCTCTCTCCCCCCTCTCACTCTCAATCTCTCTCTCTCCCCCTCTCCTCCCCTCACTCTCAATCTCTCTCTCTCCTCTCTCCCTTCCTCTCACTCTTAATTTTTTTTTTTCTCTCTCTCTCTCTCACCCTCTCACTCTCTCTCTCTGTGCGTGTCAGGTACACGTGAGGCTGCGTTCGTCTTCTCTCTCTCCGCGGCTGTCCTCAGTCACACCATCTCTCGAGCCTGTTCTTCAGGCGAGTTGCCGAGTTGTTCGTGTGCGGCGGCTCCGGCTGAGCAGGCGTCTCCGGATTTCCGTTGGGGAGGATGTGGGGATAACGTACGCTTCGGCCTGCAGATGGGCGCGGCTTTCTCCGACGCCACCTTAAACAGCAGACGCTCCGCCTCCCCTTCTGTGCGGCTAATGCACCTGCACAACAACGCCGTCGGCCGACAGGTGATAATTATTACTGCAGTGATTATTATACTTCCTGTTTTGGGTTCGTTTCTTCATCTCAAGCAAAGTTTGCATCAAGCTCCGCCCACATTTGACACAGAAACACATTTCCTTATAAGGCAATTCATGATGGAACCGAGCAGGTGTTTATCTTCAGGCAAACGCTAGTCTCCCTCTTTCCCTCGCTCCCTTTCTCTCTCCCTCTTTTCTTCTCACCCTTTTTTCTCCCCTTCTCTTCCCCTCACTCCCTCAGGTTCTGTTGGACTCGGTGGAGACGAAGTGTAAGTGTCATGGCGTCTCCGGCTCGTGTTCGGTGAAGACCTGCTGGAAGTCCCTCCTGGACGTGGGTCACGTCTCGGCTCAGCTCAAAGCTCGTTACCTGTCGGCCACCAAGGTGACGTCACGCCAGGTGGGTACACGCCGTCATCTGGTTCCCCGGGACATGGAGGTGAGACCGGTCCTGGAGAGCGAGCTCGTTTACCTGATCAGCTCACCCGATTACTGCACCTCCAACACCAAGCACGGCTCATATGGGACCGCGGACAGGTGAGTGTACACACACACAACACACACACACACACACACACACACACACACACCCAACCTGAGATACTTTCACCCTACAGTTTTGTCCATAACTGTGCTCCGTGTATCAAACGACTTCAAGACAAAGTCCAACAGTAATGTGTGTGTGTGTGTGTGTGTGTGTGTTGTCTCTCCACAGGCAGTGTAATAAGACGGCAAGTGGGAGTGGCAGTTGTAATTTGATGTGTTGTGGGCGGGGCTACAACACCTACACTGAGCAGGTGGAGGAGCGATGCCACTGCAGGTATCACTGGTGCTGCTACGTCACCTGTAAGAAGTGCACACACACCGTCAAGAGACACGTCTGCAAGTGACACACACACACACACTCGAGAGCCAAGAAAGACTCCAAATACAAGCACTACCTCTCCCTCACTCCGTATGTGAACACGACCCAGGAAGCTGGTGTGTGTGTGTGTGCGCGCGTACACACACTGGACTCACACAAAGCACTGAGAAGAGAAAGACGAGGAAACCCCTGCGTCGTCGACGTGCCCTCCTCACGCACGCAGGCGGGGAGGAGTGTGTATCGCAGCGGACTTTACAGCACAAACACACACTCTGAACGCAGAGGATTAGACGCCAGGATGTTGAAACAAACCGTGAAGTGGTTTTGTTCACTCCTGTTTGTGCCGCCATTTGAGAAGGAATCTGTCAGATTCCAGCAGTGCATTGTGGGTAATCTGAGCTCCTGACCTCACACACACACAGGTGTTTATCGTGTTTGTATCTCACCGATGTAAAATAAACTTCTGTGTATGTATTTATTTTAAGTAAAACATCACAGTGGTGTGTGTGTCTTCATGTAATTACTGATCACATGACTGGCACTGACCAATCACTGACCTGAACCGCACAAACTAAAGCCAGGATAAATAACCGGGACGATTAGCATCAAAGACACTTTTAGGATGTGAGCCACTGAAAGATTTAACACACACACACACACACACACACACACACACACACACACAGAGCCTGTTCTGCAGATTCCTTTGTCATCAGGATTTGCCTGATTCTTATCTTGGTGTCACAGGATAAAATAACAATGAAAACACACACAGGTCTGGGGAGATTACTGAAATCTACAGTCAGTGTTTAAGCTGCTGATTCCTG
>CM022775.1:20864443-20866943 GCA_012411365.1 Ameiurus melas
GCTACGAGGGCGAAGGACAACGTCGTCCATTTCTGAGAGCAGTGCTCCCCCAGATAAATCTCATCAATATAATTATTACATCTAAAAATGACAAAATTAAACATCACATTATTTTCAACTACACAATAATCAACTACTAAATAACAGTCTCTTCAACTACACAATAATCAACTTATATTAATACACAATAATCAATCCTCGATTTAACTACACATAATAATCAATCCCCGATTTCAACTACACAATAATCAATCCCCGACTTCAACTACACAATAATCAATCCCCGATTTCAACTACACAATAATCAGTCCTCGATTTCAACTACACAATAATCAATCCCCGATTTCAACTACTCAATAATCAATCCTCGATTTCAACTACACAATAATCAATCCCTGACTTCAACTACGCAATAATCAATCCTCGCATCAACTACACAATAATCAATTCCCCGATTTCATCTACTCAATAATCCCTCGACTTCACCTACACAACAATACCCTTACGTATACCACAATAATCAATCCCTGACTTCAACTACGCAATAATCAATCCCTGAATTCAACTACGCAATAATCAATCCCTCGCATCAACTACACAATAATCAATCCCTGATTTCATCTACTCAATAATCCCCGACTTCAACTACACAATAATCAATCCCCGACTTCAACTACACAATAATCAATCCCTGATTTCAAGTACTCAATAATCCCCAATGTCAACTACACAATAATCAATCCCTTGCGACAACTACACAATAATCAATCCCTGACTTCAACTACGCAATAATCAATCCCTCGCATCAACTACACAATAATCAATCCCTGATTTCAACTACACATTAATCAATACCTCGCGTCAACTACACAATCAATCCCCAACTTCAACTACACAATAATCAATCCCCGACTTCAACTACACAATAATCAATCCCCGACTTCAACTACACAATAATCAATCCCCGACTTCAACTACACAATAATCAATCCCTGACTTCAACTACACAATAATCAATCCCTGACTTCAACTACACAATAATCAATCCCTGACTTCAACTACACAATAATCAATCCCTGACTTAAACTACACAATCATCAATCCCTGACTTCAACTACACAATAATCAATCCCCGACTTCAACTACACAATAATCAATCCCCGACTTCAACTACACAATAATCAATCCCTGATTTCAACTACACAATAATCAGTCCCTGACTTCAACTACACAATAATCCCCAACTTCAACTACACAATAATCAATCCCTGATTTCAAGTACTCAATAATCCCCAACGTCAACTACACAATAATCAATCCCTTGCGACAACTACACAATAATCAATCCCTGACTTCAACTACGCAATAATCAATCCCTCGCATCAACTACACAATAATCAATCCCTGATTTCATCTACTCAATAATCCTCGACTTCAACTACACAATAATCAATCCCTGACTTAAACTACACAATCATCAATCCCTGACTTCAACTACACAATAATCAATCCCCGACTTCAACTACAACAATAATCAATCCCCTGACTTCAACTACAACAATAATTACCCCGACCTCAACTACACAATAATACTACTACATACAAAACAAATCCCCAACTCAACTACACAATAATAACCCCGACTTCAACTACACAATAATCAATCCCCGACTTCAACTACACAATAATCAATCCCCGACTTCAACTACACAATAATCAATCCCTGATTTCAACTACACAATAATCAGTCCCTGACTTCAACTACACAATAATCAATCCCTGACTTCAACTACGCAATAATCAATCCCTCGCATCAACTACACAATAATCAATCCCTGATTTCATCTACTCAATAATCCTCGACTTCAACTACACAATAATCAATCCCTGACTTAAACTACACAATAATCAATCCCCGACTTCAACTACACAATAATCAATCCCCGACTTCAACTACACAATAATCAATCCCCGACTTCAACTACACAATAATCAATCCCTGACTTCAACTACACAATAATCAATCCCTGACTTCAACTACACAATAATCAATCCCCGACTTCAACTACACAATAATCAATCCCTGATTTCAACTACACAATAATCAATCCCCGACTTCAACTACTCAATAATCAATCCCTAACTTCAACTACACAATAATCAATCCCTCGCATCAACTACACAATAATCAATCCCTGATTTCAACTACACAATAATCAATCCCCGACTTCAACTACACAATAATCAATCCCTAACTTCTTCAATAACCTCTCGTGCAGTAAGGGAATGATTCATAGTTAATAGTGATTAGTGGTGATTGATTAATAATGAATCGTTACAGATGAATAATGACCTGCAGAAAGGAGCTCCTGACTTGCAGAAGCACTGGCTGACTGTTAGATCACAGTTCCAGTCACCTACACAAACTTCAAAATCGTTTCTATCTGTACAGATAGATGCTGAAGACACACACACACACACACACAGAAATGGTGTCTCA
>CM022775.1:20889443-20894443 GCA_012411365.1 Ameiurus melas
AAGAGTGATGTGTGTGTGTTTAAGAGTGATGTGTGTGTGTGTTTAAGAGTGATGTGTGTGTGGTGTGTGTTTAAGAGTGATGTGTGTGTGTGTTTTAAGAGTGATGTGTGTGTGTTTGTTTAAGAGTGATGTGTGTGTGTGTTTTAAGAGTGATGTGTGTGTGTGTTTAAGAGTGATGTGTGTGTGTGGTGTGTTTAAGAAAGAGTGATGTGTGTGTGTGTGTGTGTGTGTGTGTTTAAGAGTGTGTGTGTGTGTGTGTGTGTTTAAGAGTGATGTGTGTGTGTGTGTGTGTGTGTGTTTAAGAGTGATGTGTGTGTGTGTGTGTTTAAGAGTGATGTGTGTGTGTGTTTAAGAGTGATGTGTGTGTGTGTATGTTTAAGAGTGATGTGTGTGTGTGTTTAAGAGTGATGTGTGTGTGTGTGTGTGTGTGTGTTTAAGAGTGATGTGTGTGTGTGTGTGTGTTTAAGAGGTGTGTGTGTGTGTGTGTGTGTGTGTGTTTAAGAGTGATGTGTGTGTGTGTGTGTGTTTAAGAGTGATGTGTGTGTGTGTTTAAGAGTGATGTGTGTGTGTGTGTGTGTGTGTGTGTGTGTGTGTTTAAGAGTGATGTGTGTGTGTGTGTGTGTTTAAGAGTGATGTGTGTGTGTGTGTGTTTAAGAGTGATGTGTGTGTGTGTGTGTGTACCCTGTTGTGCGTTGTAAGCATTAGCATTGCGGGTCATGCTGGAGGGAAGCCACCCTGCCAGACTGGCCCTCTGGGTCTTAGTGCACTTGTGTTTCATGTCCTCTCCATTCCAGATGATGTCGTCCTCCCACTGCAGCTGTGTGACCATGAGGAAGAGCTCGTCCTCCAGCTGCACACACACACACACACACACACACACACACACACACACGGATATACTGATCTGTATACAAACACAGTCATGTGGTGTGTGTGTGTGTTCTACAGACCTCAGACTGCTCCTTGTCTTGTTCGCTGCTCTGCTCTGCACCGGGTGTGTGTGTGTCTGCGTGTGTATCAGCGAGTGTTTCAGCAGGTGCTTCCGTGTGTGTGTCAATGTGTGCATCAGTGTGTGTTTCAGCGTGCGTGTCGGTGCTGTCCCGGCGCAGTATGAGGCCATAGTGAAACCCCGCCCCGTCTTCGGGCACGCCCAGCATGTCGTACCACAGCTGAGCCGGACCGTAGCGCCACTCGGCTACACGCCGCGCTCACACACAACACCCCCCCACCACCACCCAAAAACCCCACCCCCCCCCCCCACATCATGGAGATCTGTACACACAGATAAAGGGAGAGACAGACAGACTGTCCGAATCAAAAAAATAACAGCTACGTGCTAAATAAGTAAATCGTTAGCTTTAGTCATGAACTAGTTTACACTATATATATATATATCTACACACACGTGTGTGTGTCCCACCTCATCATCAGACAGGCACTGCTCTGGAGGAGGGGGCGGGGCATATTCATAATCCCATCCAGATTTCTTCTCATCTCCGCCCTCCGGAGCATGTGATTCGCCGTCGACAGTGGGCGTGTCTGAGTGCGTGTCTCTGTGTTTCTTCTTCCTCTTCCTCCGAGCGCTGCGCCACACTGACGGCATGTTCTTACCAGGACCGAACAAACGCAGGAACCGCAGAACCTGGTACACACACACAGGCATGAAATAACCTGATATGGTTACAATCCCAGCAAGTGTGTGTGTATGTACGTGTGTAGTATACGTGTGTTAGTGTGTGTGTGTGTGTGTGTGTGTGTGTGTGTGTGTACCTGGCCAGGTCTGAACTCGGGGAACAGTTCAGTTACTTGAGGCAGGGCTTTAGCAGTGTCCTTCTGCATGATTCCAGCCAATGGGAGTGTGAGGCTGGACTGAAGCCCCACCCCTCCTGTGGGTGTCGCCCTATCACACTCACTCTCGCTGTCTGAGGAGCTGCTAAACTCCGCCTTCTCCCCGACAGAGGAGGGAGCGATGATGGAGGGAAGAATAATACCGTCCCCTTCATCACTTACTACAGAACGAGAGAGAGAGAGAGAGAGAGAGAGATGTAAACAAATCGATACATGGGTTTGTTCTGAACTGATGGGGGGGGTCCATCTCACCACTGGGGCTCTGAGTGGGTGTGTCTTCTTTCTTAGCTATGATTGGCTGGCTCGGTGGAGGGGGCGGGGGCATGAGCTTAGAGTCAATGTCCTCAGAGTCAGCGTCATAATCATCCTCATCATCTACACACACAAACACAAACACACACACACACACACACGCACAAACACACAGGAAAGCAAGAACAGAATATGATACAGAAGTTCTTAAACAGACATACTCTGTGTGTATGTGTGTGTGTGTGTGTGTGTGTGTGTGGGTGTGTGTGTGTGTGTGTACCTGTCCTGTGTGACAGCTGCATGCTACTCATGGCTTGTTTGTATTTTCGGGATTCATCCTCGGCGACTTCACTGATGTCTGAATAATCCACTGCATCATCAGTGCTCTTCACCCAGCCTACACACACACACACACAATCAAAAGTTGCTGGTTTCTTCAATATACCTCCCATAATGGTCTCTCCCTCCCTCTCCCTCTCTCTCTCTCACACACACACACACACACACACACCGTCTGCGTCAGTGCTCTGCTCGGTGTCCTCCTCAGTGGCGGTGATCTCCGTAATGAGCGCGCCTAGACCAAGAGAGCCCAGACCCGCCAAGTGCTTCTTACTCTCCTGAGAGACAGACAGACAGACAGAATGAACTTGTATAATGAAACATTACTCTTTTTATTCTCTCCCTTTATTTTTCTATCCCTCATTTCTTCTTCTTACACTGACATGTTATTCATAGTATTTCTCTCTCGCCCCTCCGTTCTCACCGTGTCCAGGACGCTGTCGTCCTCCAGCTGTCCATCCTCGTTAATGTTTCCGAACAGGAAGCCGGTCAGGTGGAAGGGACGGTCCTGATCCTCGTCACTGTCCGAGTCCGACATCCTGGACAACAATCACCCAATCAGCACACACAGAACACTCAGCCAATCAGCACACACAGAACACTCAGCACACAGAACACTTAGCCAATCAGCACACAGAGCACATCACAATCAGCACACACAGAACACTCAGCCAATCAGCACACACAGAACACTCAGCCAATCAGCACACAGCAGTGTATGGAACCTTCAGTCAGTGTGTTGTGTACTGTCTACTACTGAAGTAAAGATAAAGTGGTGTGTATCCGTCAGCTCGAGGTTCTGTACCCTGTACAGTGTACTGTAGAAGTCATTCACAATTCCGCTTCACACACACACACACACACACGAGTGGATGTTCATCTAAAGAAAGTTTCTAGGCAGATGGAGTTACAAACATCGGTATATAAATAAATCAATAACTAAAACGTCCCTCACCTCTCTGCCTGAGCTGTGTTTACACTAGGCCGTGACTAAATCCCCGGACTCGAGTGTCCAGGCCTCCCCGGGAAAGGCGCGCTCACTCAGGGAAGAGTCCTCCGAGCCGCGCGCGCAGACTCTTCTAATCATTCAGCGCGTGCACCACATCTCACTCGTTTCCGTTATAAATAGGGTTTATTGTACACAACTCTAACCATTCAAACTATTTCTATTTCTATAACTATTTCTGCAGACAGTCTGCGAAAGCTCATAACTCTATGCTCAGCTCTGTTACCCAGCCGCTGCCGCTGTGTTTACTGTACCGGTTTCCGGTTTCCGGTACAACATCATTTCCGCTCTGGGAGGACCGCCCACGAAGTATATTTATATTGAATTAATTTATTTGATATAGTTGTATGTTAATATATTTATAGATATAAATATCTAGATGCCTCATTTCACATTTATCACTGATTTAAAAAACACGTCTGTCTGAGAGAAATCCGCCATCTTACACACACACACACAGTTACACACACACACACACTCAGTTACACACACACATACAGTTACACACACACACACACTCAGTTACACACACACACACAGTTACACACAAAGTTACACACACAAACACAGTTACACACACACACTCAGTTACACACACACACACAGTTACACACAAAGTTACACACACACACACACACACACACACATACAGTTACACACACACACACACCAGACACACACACACACACAGTTACACACAAAGTTACACACACAAACACAAGCACACACACACACTCAGTTACACACACACACACAGTTACACACAAAGTTACACACACACACACACACACACTCAGTTACACACACACACACACACACACACACACACACACACACACACACACACACACAGTTACACACAAAGTTACACACACACACAGTTACACACATACACACACACACACACACTCACACAGTTATACACACACACACACACACAAGTTACACACAAAGTTAACACACACACACACACACACACACAGTTATACACACACACACACACACAGTTACACACAAAGCCACACACACACACACACACACACACAGTTACACACAAAGTTACACACACACACAGCACACACACACACACACACACAGTTAAACACACACACACACACACACAGTTACACACACACACACTCACACAGTTATACACACACACACACACTCACACAGTTATACACACACACACACAGACACAAACTGGTCTGAGTTTTCACATCTCATTTTTAAGAAATAAAACGAGCACAAAAGTAAACTAGTCAAATTTTATTGGCCCAGTTTCCATGAAATAAGATCAGTTACTGCTATAAATCAGATTAATAACAAATATATGTGTGTAAAATATCCACTCTTATTATAAAATTCCCTCATTTTGTGATGATAAATTCAGCACCCAGTTTTAAGCAGAATGATTTTACCGTGTGTATTTTACCCTTTAATCAGAGAGAAGCCCGAAATATCTGCGTGTTCCTGTTATATATGAAATTTCATCACAGCTCGACTTTAATTCAGTTCACGCTGACCTGCTTTGTGTAATAACCCTGTAATACAC